>JABXWE010023122.1:0-41436 GCA_014611495.1 Limonius californicus
TACAGTACCGATCCGATTTTGCTTTTTCTATGCGAATTCTAATTTCTTTGCTCATATCCCAGTTTTCATTTTAATTGATCCCTGGATATATAATGTTGTTGGATTTGTCGATTGTAATGCCGTAAGCTGTAATCGGTCAATAGACTAATATGAGGTAAATTCAAAAAGGTGTGTCAACTACAACCTAGATGTCGCTCATGCCAAATCATTCTATTAATTCGTAATCGTAATGGTAATTCATATGGCTGGAGTAGAGCCTGGTGTCAGAGATTTCAGGTCGCATTTAAATATCCTACTTTTGGCAACAGCATAATTACATTCTGTATTATAAGACCCGAATGATAAAATTCTTGACTTTTGACCCACAGTACGTTACATTTTAGAGTGTTAAAGGCTTTAAAGTAATTTTGTTTGTTTTATTGTATGAATAATATACCCATCTGCTCGCGCTATGCTATTAGTAATCCCTAAATATCAATTTCTCTATGGAATAGTATTAAGCAGAGCATGGTTACCTGTTGTATTTCAATCTCTATAGGCTAATATTTATGTAGCAGTCTTCAATTTTTATTTCTTCTTCTTTGAGTACTTTATCTCTTACCAGACGTAGGCGACCTTCACTCCTATGCCTGTGCTGCGCATTTAGAGTGCCACAGAAATAGAGGACCTACAGCTATAATGTGGGACCATGGGAAGTGTAAACAATTCTACTCCAGAGAAAATTTCCTAAGCAGAATACCTCGCTGGTTTTTAGTTAGAGTGGTGCAAATAATAGTTTAATTTGTCTGAGCATTTCAGTCTCAAAATTGCGAACGATTTTGTTTAAAAGTGCTCACAGAAAAAAAACATATCGTACTTGTGCTTCCAGTTCCAAACTTTATCCAAAAGCTTGCTGAATGTAATAAATATTTAATAAATCCCTAGAGTTTAAAAGGGAACCAACCATTTTCACCTTATCCACGAACCCCACTCACATAGATAACAATTTTGTAAAAACAAAGTTGTTGGGTTCTTGGTGTATAAACGAATATTTCCTTGAAGTCTTAATATATAGTTTTTAAAGAAATTAATAATCTTTCTGTCCCTATGGTATTTTTTTACTTAGAACTGCGAGAAAGATGGCGGTGGAGCAAACAGATGGCGAGCAAGTATTTTCGGGAGCATCGATCTCAGCAGGCAATTGGCAACCGAGCAATCGATGGTGAGCAAACGTTGGCGAGCAAGTAGTAGCGAGCAAATGAACTAAAGCCCAATATATAGTACGACTAGTTTGACATGTTCAAGTACACATTTCAGTATCACGAAAAAAAGTTAAAAACGTAATTTACTTAAACTGTTAAACTGGATAAAATGATAGGTGAGAAAAAACCCTTGATGCATTTCAAAAAAACTTTTCTTAATGCTCTCAGATTATATCAAAGTATGCTTTTTATATGTAACATTACGGTGTTCAAAGAAAATATTTAAGAATAATGTCCATTGCTGTTACGTTTAATAAATATTCTAATGAAAGGGCTATGCAATGGAAAACAATAAATTGACGATTACTAAGAAGAATCCTTTGAGCAGTGAAATACGTTTACCTAAATGATTAATTACTGCAAAATAAATTAATGTTATTACATCTAAAGAAACTTGGCATTGTATTTCTGTTTTCCTGCCCCACCAAAGCTAACATTTACATTATTACTTTGACATTCGGCGGATCTCCAGTTGTTTTCCTTTGCCTACAGGTTTAATTAAGATACGCTACGGCAACAGAGATTATTTTTAAATATTTTCGTAGGCATGATTTTTGTGAAACTCCTACGATATTTTACATCATTACAGCAAAATTTGATCTACTTTCACGATACTAAGAAACAACAAGAATGACCCCTTTCGAATCAATAAATATATTTACTTCTCTTTTTCCCGAATTAATTGCATCATCATCAATTATCAACTGATTATATCTGTGTAAGTTTGTTCTAGTATTTTTTGTTTATCTAATTTTAAAACTTTATCTGATTTTTTCCTACATTTTTAAGTAATTTAATTCAGTTATAATGAATTGCTTTTTTTCATTTTGCACTGTATGCTTTAACTAGTTTAAAGCGTTTTAATTCCGTCAAAACTTTGTGGTGGTGAAAAGTGCTACCTATAATATGAATTATTTGTAACCGGCATTATTGTTTCACGTACTATACATTATAATAGTTTTCGTTAATAGATTGCTGAATTTTTAAGTTTTGGTTGATCTGCCATATTACTATTGAAATCAGTCTTTCATCGATAGTAAGCCCTACTGGAAATTGCCTGCTCATTTAATTGCTCGTGAACATTCACAGGAAACTCAAGCGTTGTAAGCGTTAACTTATTTATTTACTTTTTTATTCATTTCGAGTAGATATTATTTATTTACTTTTTTATTCATTTCGAGTAGATACACTGAGTTAGCGATAGCGATGAGTTGATAAGCGGAAGTGCAGTCCAAAGTGTCAAGGTAGTAAATGTTGAAAATAAGCACCGCCAGCGTGTATGCATTAATAATAGTTTTGCACAAAATGGCGTTGCACATTCTGAAACATTTGTGCTATATTCGTTAATTAAACGTTTTTCTAAATTTTAAGAAGAATCGGGTTCGGTTCAGCAAATTTTACTCATTAAATGACCCCACAAAAAGAAATCTAGCGGAGATAACTCTGGCGACCTTGCGGGCCATTCAATAGCGGCTCATTGATCCGGAAACTTTCGATGATCATCATTCTGTTTAACATCAGTTAACGCTGAATCCATGTTGTCTTGTAACAATTCCATGTACATCTGTACAGTCAAATAACCATCTAAGAAAAAAGGACCTATGCGACGGATCGCCAAAAATTTCAACTCAAACATTTATTCTTTCGAATTGTTGCGTATGTGTTTCGTGCTGTATCCTCGGATTAGAATCATACTACTAGCGACAATTATGGCGATTGACTGTACCATTTACGAAAAAGTGTATTTGTTGGAAATACAGACTTCAAAAGGAAAATTTGATTATTTATCGCCCGTTCACTTACAGCCTCTTAAAACTGCAAAAGGCGGTTAAAGTTGTGTTCACTGAATTCTTGTAGCGAATGCATCTTGTAGGGATAAAACTTGTAGTGTTTCAAAATTCGTTGAATACCCGTTCAATGCATACCCCATACAATAGCCATTTGCCTTGTCCTCAACGTTGAATCGACAACAACGTGCCCTAGAACTGCGACTTCCACTGCTTCATTTCTTACTGGATTTTCAGCATTTCGCTTTTTATTTGCGACAGGTCCGGTTTCTGAACAATTTGGTTCTTCTATTAGTATTATTATTATTATTATTATATTCATTGTTTCCGAAGAAACACGCCACTAATTCAACTCTTTCTGAAATCGAATTTCAAACAAAACTGCTTAAAAAAACATTCAATCATTTACGTCGTCGTATGGTCAACCCATGCCGTCTAATCATTCCATAAATGCTCCAGAAAATTTATTACCCTGAAACTTTGGACCACATTTCCGTGGAAACAAATACTCGGAATCCAAAAATAAAAACACTACTTTACAGCAAATTCATGGGACTTCCAAATGGTATGTGTTATACCCTTTGCCATTTAAAGTCGTATTACATGACCCCCTGACAAACTAATTTGACGCGTTATTCTAAGAATTTAAGTTTAGTGTCACAAAACACAACTGTTTCGTTTTCGGATGGCCACCCTGTATTGATGTAAAACGGATTGTTATAATATTGATTTTACTAGTTCACGGAAACTTGTATTTCGGTTCAAATGTTATGTATATTACGAAAACTTGTAGTGTGTATAAGCAAGTGGTTTTAGTAGTAGGAAACTCCTTAAAATGTTCTTCAAAGCCCAAGATAACCTATTAATTTCATGTTCCACCTCTACAATAAATCGAACTCCTTATAGGTGATTCAATTTAGAGTAAGAGCACCCTCCACCGTAACCCAACAGCCGTGACAAAAGCAGGTATAGATTTCTTATTAAATTTAAATCGGGAAACGTCGTTTCCACGATAATTCGCTTTAGCAGCGACTCTTAGCGCAGTTCTGGATTTAATACATCCAGAAATTGATATAACTAAACATTTTCACGCCTTTTTTAAGCTACGCAAATTTTTATACCGCAACTCATTATTAAAAAAGGGTTCTATATATAAGTGGAAATGAGATAAACAGCAATTGCCCCACTTTTATGCTTGTAATGCAAACTCTTCATTTATTGAATTATAAAAATTCAGAGAATGGCTGGGTATTATATTCCTGACAATGATGATCTCTTAATCAGAATAGCGTGACGGTGACGCAGAATCGGATTAATTTGACACGTTATGAGCCATAGTGTTGAACAGAAAATGCCGGAGTAATATATCCATCCCACAAAAACTGTTAATGTAATTGTGCTTAGCCGTCGAATGTAATTTAACCAAATGACAAATTGTTTGAATGCAATAACATGCATACATAAATAGTGTCGAATGATAAAAACATCGCAGTGGCGATTTCTCCCTTATAGAAGCATTTTATAAACAATTACTTTTTTCGAGATACAATTTTAAGTTTGTTGTTGAATAATTGAATAGCCAAATTTCTTGTAGCCGTTGTAAGCACAATTAATCGAACTGGAATTTGTAACGCAGCTTGATTGAACTTCCTCCTTTACATAACTTTTATATTTTTGATTTTATGTCCTTCATAACTCAGCAGCCAACAAAATTTAAATGTTTAGTAATAAGTATTGGTGCTTTCAATAAACTATAATCAAGGGCTTCTGAACTTTTATACTTGCAACCCCTTTGCAGCAGACAAACTTTTTCGTAAACCTTCGTTGAATCATAAAAGCAATTGGTAGTAACACTGCGTACAGCGTGAGCCAATGAAAACAAAACGGACTAGATTTTTCATATTTATCGTCATTTAAAAAAAATCCCTTGGACCTGTCAATTTTTGTTTTGAGGGGGAAGCTTTTTCGTTTATTTTCACCTCCTAGGGGTGGTGAGCTATTGGGCCGTTGAAAACCTACATAGTATATTCCATGAAGATCACATTCAAAATCCTCAAAAATTAAACGTGCGGCTGGAATTTATGACGATTGTGTGAGTCCTTTTTTCTGCCAGGAAATTTAACAGGAGAAATATATTTGGATTTAATATGATATCATGTTGATCCAGCAATAACTGAAATTATGGATCAAATGACCGTTCCGTTGTGAATCACCAAAACCAAATGTGAATGAGTTGATGTTTCAACAAGACGGAGCACTTACACACTATGCCCTTGCTGTTCGTCAGTATCTGGACGAAACATTTCCTGGTAGATAGATTGGCCGAAGAGGAGCAGTAGGCCCTTTAGACTTGTTTCTGTGGGGTTACATAAAGAGTAAAATTTATAGTACTGAGACAGAATCCCTAAATAATTCTCGTCAACGGATCAACAACGAATGCTGGCAAATTACCCTAGAAATGCTTCAGAACGTCCGAAACTGCTTGCTGCTGCTGCTGCTGCTGGAGGTCAACATTTCGAAAATTTAATAAAGTGGCAGTTAAGGTAAATTTCTTAATCAGTAAAACATTCCTGGTGTAAATTATGATAAAAGTGAAAATCATGAATTATAGGTTTTTGGCGGGTTACTATCTTTAAAAGGCATTTTCTCGAAACCTACTTTTCCGAATTTGAGAAACTAGGAAGCGTTAAAACGATAATTCAATGCCCTTTAAAATGACTCAACCTCCTTTTCTATTTCAAATTTTAGAGGTGAAGCTTACTATCCCTAAGAGATTGAAGTGACAACGTTGAAAATAAACGCAAAAATTTTCCCCCTGAAAACAAAAATTGACGGGTCCGAGTGATTTTTTTACAAATGGCGAATAATATGAAAAATCGGGTCTGTTAGGCTTTCATTGTCCCACCCTGTATATCACTTGGAGAAATATATCGTGTTCATTGACTTTCTCAAACCAGTCTGACAAATTCCATATTTTGTGCAGCCAATTTGATTGTGAAGAAATATATGTAAATCAAAGATACGTTCGGACAGAAGTAGCAGGAGGAGTGTTCCAATTTAAACAGAAATTTATATGTAAAGAAGGATATTACTATATTACAACGACGTAAACTATATTACTTTTCGATGTAGCCCCCTGCCTAGCGATACACTTGCCACAAATCTGGAAGCTTTCTAATATCTTTCTGAAAGAAGTCTTTGCGTTGCGTACGTATTCACCTTTGAACAGCTTAGATAACGTCGCTATTTGACTAATATTATTTCCCGTCTAAAAACGTTAGAAAGCCAAACAAATAAAAATCGAGAGCAAGCCAGGACTGTATGCTGCATGCGAAAGAAGGTCCCACTAAAGTTTGTTTATTTTTTCTGTAGTTGTCTTTGCAGCGATATAGGCGACAATAGTCTTGGAGAAAACATACACAGTTTTGTCTTCTCTTCCATTTAGTCCTGATCGCCTGCTCAACTTTATCGCGCATAAATGACTAATAATAGTCTGTATTAATGCCACGACGTTCTATAACGAAATCAACAAAGAATATCCCTCAAAGAATACCAAAAAATGTTCTCATCACTTTGTCAGCTGACAACACAGTTTTTGCTTTCCTTGGATTTAGCGATGTGATGTGACAGCACTGCATGTTTGCACGTTTTGGCTCCGGAGTAAAGCAATATACCCAGGTTTCATTACCTGTCACAATTAAGCTCAAAAATGTATCTCCTATTCTCTCATATCGCTGCAGTTAAGAAGAAAAGATTTGCAAACAATTCAACCTGTGCCCTTCAGTCAACAAGCGTGAAATCCACCTGGCACTCGCCGTACGACACCTTAGCTTGTTCTTTTCGTGATGTTTCAGAGATTAATTCGTAAATTTAAAAAATTTTGACGAACAGTCTTTAACTTCTTGTTCATTTTCACGATTAACCGAAGCTGCAGGTCCTACATGACGATCACTTTCTACTTGAGATCTCCCATCACCAAAATATTTTGACTACTCAGACACCCAACTTTGAGAAAGACATTGACCGGCGTATTATACTCGCAGCTTGTAAGAATTTTAGTCAAATTTACGCCATCATTTATAAGAAATTTAATTAATATGCGCTGTTCCGCGCTACAATAAACAGAACTTTTCGTACGTCGTAACTGTAACTGTCAAAATAATATTATAGCCATTCAATTTCCATGGCTACGTTAACAAGGGAGTTGGATTCCGCTTCAACACACAAATTTCCGAAGAGCTGACTATTAAGGGCAGTACTTTTAATGAAGTTGAAAACTTTATAGTATATTGTATTACCTCATTCAACTCTACATACATGTCCTTAACCACTATGTTTCTCGATAAACCAAACAAGGAGTGAAAGCAGCAGGAGCATTGCATGCAGATTTTACTTTAGTTTGAAATCCAACTATGTTATTTCTTCCCGGCGTTCTGATAATACCGCTGCCGATATCTGGTTGTATCTCAGTTGGTAAAGCACTCGTTTGCTAAGCAAAACGTCGATTCTGGCTTGGATTCAACTTCCCAGCATTTCCCGGTAACGTATAAAAATCTCGTGGTTCAAGCCGCAACACACAATTTCCTAATACGGCTTGCAACTATCTTAATACTTAAAACCTTCTCTGGAATTTCTGTCGTTCAGATTCGACTTTAAACCGTAGGTCCCCCGTGGTTCTACCTCAGTGCTGAGGAAAAACACGTGGCAGAGAATAGGTCGATACCCAATCATCATCATCAACAGCCTTTCCGTCCCACTGCTGGGCATCGGCCTCTTCTATGCCACGTGTTTCTCCTCAGCGCTAAGGTAGAAACAAGGGGGGCCTACAGTTTAATGTCGAATCCGAACGACAGAAATTCCAGAGAAGGTTTTTAGCATTAAGATCCCACGGTTGCAAACCGAATTGGGAAATTGTGTGTGGTGGGTTGCAGGCTAGATTTTTATAAATCTGCATAGTTCTGCTTGGGTTTCGAACCCAAGCCAGAATCGACGTTTTATTCAGAAAGCGAGCGCTCTACCAACTGCGCTACCACCATATACATACCCATACCCAATAGTGAGACGAAAAACGCTGTTAATGATTGGTGCTGCTCTGTTTGTACATATTCCAGCGCGGTTATTCCATTCTAGCCCTACATATTCGAAAAATGCATCAACTTTTTGAAAAATTACCTTACCCGTTGTACGTTCATTTTAACGGCTGGCAGAATATCAAATATTCGTGAAGACTGTTATCGCAACAATACCCGAACTATGTCAATAATTGTGCTAAGTTTGTCACCTAATTTATCCATCTGAATTGCAAATTTGGCACTTTCTTTAATTTTCCCAATAAATTCCTCACACTGGTCATTGCAAATTTCTAATTATTCGACATGGAATTTTTCATAATACGTCTGCATATATTTGCCAATTAATTTAATTCATTTTGCTTTATTTTGTTACTACGGCATAATTCTGGGACTACAGAATCTATAGCTCCAGCATTATCTGTACTCTCTTAATCTTTGACAAATTTAGCTACCTATCTATGGGCAAGATCTTCTCAATTTCATATAAATAAAAAATTTAAATGTTCTGTGTATATTGACGTAAAATCCCTAAAAGCAAATGCACTAACCACTAGACTACCGAGGCCAATCACGCCAACTGTTTCCAAGTGATTAATAAAAGTTAATTATTAAATTTATAATGTGATCTAATAATGAATTGTGTAACTGTATACAAATCCCACGTAATAGTTACCAGAAACATTCAAAATATTCTCTATTCATCTATTTACTTATATGCAAAACCAAAATTAATTTTCTTCAAAATTGATTAATTAAATGCCAAAATGATGTTAGTAGTAGTACTATACAGGATGTCCCAAAACGCACCGGCAATATTTCAAAGATGCGTTCCAGAACTTATTTAGAGTCGAAAAGTCCACATAAATATATGTCCTAAAATAACCGTTAACGAGTTATTGTTTATTTCATAATTTATGTGGCTGAAATTTTAGTTCAACGAATTTTATGAAATAAATTTTTTTTAATACATTTTTATTACTTTATTTACAAGAAATGTTCAAAATTATCTCCATTGGGTTCGATACACAAAGCCGCACGTCGAAGAAGAGATCGCTGCGTTCTTAATATGGTTGCTGGGTTTTTCCTAATAATATCAGCAGCCTGCTGTATTGTTTGGTGTAATTGTTCTACCGTGTGCATTTCAGTTGGATAAACAATCTGTTTCATGTGAGCCCAAAGATAAAAATCTAATGGAGTCAGGTCCGGCCAACGCGGTGGCCATACTACGGGTCTTCCTACTTCAATCCATCTTGCCGGAAAATGTGCCTAAGTCAAGCTCTAACACGAAGAGATTGATGTGCTCGTACGCCACCGTGTTGGGGTTGCACGTCTAATATGTAATGGCGCATCTTCCAGTAATAAGAGTTTCCTAGAAAATATTCGTAATTCGCACCATTCAAACGGTGTGGCAGTTGAAAAGATCCAATCAGACGATCATTAAAAATACCAGCTGTCATATTAACACTAAACCTATGTTGAAAATGCTAGCGTCTTCTTAAATGACGGTTTTCTGCAGCCCATTCATGAAAATTATGATAATTATGGATACCATCTCGTACGAAAGAAGCTTCATCGGTCCATAGAATATGCGAAAGGTTTTGATTATTATGTAGCCAATTACAAAATCTTAAACGAGATTCAAAATCATTACCTAGAACTTGAACTCTTTGATGATGATGATATGGATGTAAGCGAGCACTTCTTATTATTCTCCAAACCGGGTTTCTTCATCTACTAGTACGTAATGCAATTCTTCACACACTTAAAGACGGCTCTTCTCGTAATAAATCAAGAACTTGTTCGTCATCGTTTGTGGGTCTACGGACAACTCCTTGGCCGACTTGTCTTGCATTGAAAGTACCATGTTCCCTCAGCTGACGATGTGAATTAAGGAAAACTGCACGCGTAGGCAGTCTTTTTTTGGAATACCTTCTATGATATTCTTGTTGGGCTGCGAAAGCATTTCTATCACGCAGACCGTAAACATAATGAATATCTGCATATTCTTCATTTGAAAATATCATTGGCATTGTGAATCACATGTGAATTACGAGGGGAGTAAGGATGCAAAGAAGAAGCCAATAACTTCAGTATCGCAGTAATAAACTGAGAAGGGTCTGAGTAGTAAGGACATTTGGCAAGGCACGTCAAGGAATAAAGTAATTTCGGTGTCATCGTTGTTCCCTACCGGTTGAGGTGTTGATAAGACAGTAGCGAGATGGTCGGCGAATGTGTCTACTTTTTCTTTATCTGATCTGGTCCATGTATCATCTAGGATTTTGATTGGAAGTATCGATGTTGTCGATCTGTTGAAGCTTTTGGTTGCCGTCCATATCGTGTGGTCGATAGGTGATAAGTTAGTGATGTAATACTGGAAGGTGTCATTCCTGACTTTTATTAGTTCAGTGTGGAGTTGGTGAGTGAGCCTATTATATGAAGTCTTTGCTTAGTTCGCTGCCACTTTTTTCGTGCCTTGCGTTTTTCTGCGACGAGATGTCGTATGTGACGGGGAATGTTGATATCTGCCGGGTGGGTGCTTGTTGCACTGGGTGTGGCTTGTCATGCCGTGTTTTGTATCATTGAGGTTATGTACTGAGTTGCTTCGTTTATATCGTGTGCGTCCTTAACTCGGGTAGCTAGATTAACTTCATGGTCCAGTATACTTCTAAAATAGTCTCAACTGGTGTTCTTGGTGCAGAGTTTTAGGAATAGTTCTTTGGTGATAATGGAGGTACTTAAGGAATTAAGACTGGTGTGTGGTCAGACGACCAGTCATAGTTTGATTCTACTTTGGTGTATGTGTTCGCTATACCACACCAAATAGCGAAGTCGAGCAAATCAGGGGTTTTACTTGTGTCTGTAGGCCAGTAAGTGGGTTCTCCGGTTGACAGGTAGTTGCAAGTGTGGTTTTGTAATGCTCGGAGGAGGTTACGTCCTTTTGGATTAGTTAGTTTTGATCTCCACGCTACGTTCTTGGCGTTCCAGTCTCCTCCAATGATGTATTTCGCATCAAGAGATTGAAGCAGTTCTACGTATTCTTCGGCGGAGATAGCGTGTCGGCGGGCTATATACTGCTGCTATGATTAATGGGTAATGTAAGACTTGAACTTTTATGCTGGAGCTTTGGATTTTGTCAATTTGAAAGGAGTTCCATTCATGGTGTGCGATTGAGTTTCTGATAATTACAGCTGATACGCCATGTGCCGTGCCATCTGGGTGGTTGGAGAAATATATGGAGTAACGTGGAATTTTGATTAACGTTCTAGCGGTTGCATGGGTTTTAGAAACGAGAACACGTCGATATCTTGTAGTAGCAAAAATTTTATTAATTCCGGTATGTGATTCGATATGCCGTTAGCGTTCCAAAGCGCTAGACGGAGGGAGCTTGCCATTATTAAGCTAATTTATTTATAACAGCGGAAAGTATGTTTAAAACTATGCTGTTCTGACTAATAAGTTGCGAAAACATTGCTTTAAATTCCATTAAAAAGTTAGAAAACGTTTGATTGATGCTTGTCTGCTGTTCGTTGGGTGTATGAGTAGGTCTGGTGGCTGCCAGAAGTGTGTTCTGTGGTAGGGATGGTTCGTGGCTTCTGGGTTTATATTGACATTTTGTTTTGCAAGTGGTGGGAATTCAGCTATGTTTGGTGGAGACTGGTGTGGTCTGGTTTTGTTTGTGAGACGTCTGAATGTTGAATTTCTAGCTCTCTGGATGTTTTGGTATACAGAGCACCCCTTGTAGTTGGCTGGGTGTTGTCCATTGCATAAGGCACAGGTGGCGGGAGTGTCGGGGTTTTTTCTGCATATATGGGTTATGTGACTACCACCGCATTTGACACAGACAAATGGTTTATTACAATACGTTTTCGTATGGCCGTACTCTTGACAGCGGGTGCACTGGGGTATGTTTTGTGTCTTCCTGGGAGGTTCAACTGTAATGATGATATCACTTAGATATTTTATATCGAAAATCGATTTGTTGTTTTCTTTGGGTTCTAGGTCTACCATGAACAGCGATAAGGGTTGTTTGGTTTCCCTATGATGTACGTTCATAATATTACCTACGTGACTACGTGACCGAGAGCCCCAAGTTCTGTTATTATTTCTGACACTGGTATAGAGTGGTGAAGGTTTCTAATAGCCACTCTGTATGCACGTTCTGATTTTAGTTGGTATGTGTGATGAAATATATTTTCATCTTTACGGTGCTTGGTAAGTTTTCTATATGAGACGATTGTGTT
Source organism: Limonius californicus (assembly GCA_014611495.1). Lineage (NCBI taxonomy): Eukaryota > Metazoa > Arthropoda > Insecta > Coleoptera > Elateridae > Limonius > Limonius californicus. The sequence continues at coordinate 12,342 of JABXWE010023122.1, forward strand.
AGTATTGATTTTAATTTTATTGTGTTGCAAAGCTGTTGCGTGGTATTGTTCTTTCTCTAGTATTTTATTAATATTATTAATCATTTCATTGTAGTTGTTTACTCCTTGTATGTAAACCGTTGATGGCTTTACCATTTTAGTTTGTTGATTATTAGGTGCTTGCTCTTGGTTCGTATTGTCGGATTGAATTTGTGAAAGGACCTCGTATTTGTTTGATATATTCGTGGGGATGGGTTGTTGTCGATAAGAGCCTAGATTTGGTTTGCTTCTTTTCCGTTTTTTGATTGTTTCCAATCATGTTTTGGTTTTGTCGAGTTATCTTGCGTTTCGTCAATGCTGCTAGCATCTGTATCCAATTCTTCCATTAAATTTGTATTTACATTCATTAATTGTTTGTTGGCTTGTGGTATCTTGCACAGCTTGAGAAAAGGACGGTGATTGTGGATTTATTAAAAAGGGACATAACTGGTATGCTTAATAATGTGTGGAATATACAGGTTGTGGATTATGCTGGCTATTGTAGTTATTTTGTTGTTGGGTAAATGGATATCCTTGTACGTTAGGAATACTGAACATAACCTAACCTAACCATAACTTTCAGGGGCTGCTGGTACACCTGACGGCCCGGGGCCATAACCGTTTGCCATTGGGAACTTTTATTGCAGTAATAGGTTTAAATTGTACATACAGTTTTGAAGTGGTATGATGTGGGTTATCAATTAGGTAGTTCAGCACGCGGCACTTTCAAGATAACAAGGCATAGCAGACGTGTTTCACTTTAAAAGTCAAATGCGTACTCTCGACTCTAAATAAGTTCTGAATTCATTCTTGAAATCTTGCCGGTGCGTTTTGGGACACACTGTAGATTAAAATAGTGAAAGTGGAATCTCTATTCTATGTAGAAAAGAAAAAACATTCTTGATTCTAGTACTACGATTCACATTCTAAATTGTGAGTTTAATTTTTAATCTTAAAACTGACTGAAAATTATAACCAAGCTTTTGTGGATCTATTTTTTCAGAATGATAATATTCTTCGCTTGCTTCTTCTTCTTATTTTTTCTTCTTTTTTTCTTCTTTTTCTTTATACGGTTCCCATATTTCCTTTTTAAGCCTCTTCGAATGTTGAAATTCAGTACTCTTAGCATAATACATAAAAAAAGATTTTACATTCTACAGACACTTAGCTTTGAATGCTATTTTCTGCTTAACCACATATTGTTATATGTCGTTGAAGAAAACCAGAGTCAAATCCCACAAAATGGATTTAATGTTGTTAAAGGTATATAATGGTGTTGTTAACGTTTTCGAACCCACTGGGGTTGATCTTCAGACTAGTAAGAAAAATATCAAAATTACAAAATATTAAAGATTGTAGGAAAAATTATTTAAATAAAAACAACCATGAATGAACTAAATCTGACGCTTCATAATTAAAGAACTAAACATCTTACGGCAACGCCGAAAATAAAATATTATTGTAACCAAAATCAAAACATGATTATATTTTTAATTTGAGAAAATAGGCTCGAAAACGTTAACTACACCATTGCATACCTCTAACAACATTAAATCTATTTTATGGGATTTGGCTGTGGTTTTTTATTCAACGACATATCTACGTTATCCCATTATGAGGCCTATGGACATCAACGAGTTCACATATTATTATGTCAATTATATCATTTGTTTTATAATACATCTAGGATATGTCAAAAATTTAGAGACATTGAGTTAAGGGGTCATTGAAGCTAAAATTGTTAGTCAGCAAAGTTATTACAAGAATAATATTGTAGATTTACATTAAAAGTAAATTCTTGCAACGCAATTACGATCGATTTGTGTATTGTTAGTTGACAACGCAAAAATGTAACGTAAATTAATCCATTAATTTGCCACGTTCCCGTAGAATTGTATTAATTGCTGTTTAATCGTTTTCCCTTTGACACGTTTTAATGATTACAGGAAAGAGCGGACGTAGAGTGGAAGTTTGCGAGGAGTAAATTATGGATCAGTTATTTCGAAGAAGGAGGAACTGTACCGCCTCCGTTCAACATCATACCAACACCTAAAAGTGCATGGTATGTGATAGAATGGCTTCGAAGGAAATTATGCGGCCATTCCAAAGCTGCTAAGAAGGAACACATGAGAACTATTCGGGTAAGTACTTTAAAGTGACAAGTTCCCCTCAGATAATTAGGCGTGCAAATTAATTTGGTAATTAATTAGATAGCAAGCGCTAAAAAGGACGACTAATTACTAAAACTTAAATGTAGAATTAACAGCGTGGTCTTAATTTCCTTGCGTCTCGCGAATTTCTAATAACGAGAAAATTATTTAATTATGCCGCAAATACATGTTATTAACATTAGAAGAGTACAATATTCCTTACTTATTGCAGCGGGTACCAAAAGCTCTGTTTATGTGCAATATCTCTACTAAGGTTAATGTATACAGTGTCTGTAAGCGAGCATATATGTCGGTAACTGTCAAGTTAAAGGTTAGTTAGGTGGAAGCAAATTGTTAATGAAAATTTCACGAAAAATTGTTTGTAATAAACAATTCTATGAATTATTTGATATTTGGTTTAAAAATGATGTCAGACCCTTTAATTAAATTCGGCTACTCAAATATGTTTCATCTAAATTGAATAGTTAGGTAGAAGAAGAAATGCTTCTGGGAAATTGTGAAATAAACTCGCTGGCATTAATTTATACGAGGGAATATCAACAACTAATTATCAAATACTAAGAAATATCTATGAAAACTGTATTATAACTTGTTGATCATTTATGATGATTATTTGATGTACAAGGTGGCGCACAGCCGACTGATACATTTTGTGTTCTGTTTTCTGTTAAAGTGACTGTTCAAACAAAGCTGCCATTTGTAACAGGTAGTGTAAGTGTTCAAGTTAATGTTTAGTAATTATAATGGAACAATGGAGCTTAGTTCTAAATGAAAATCCAGACAGACTGCATTTGATATTTATGACTGATGAAACCCATTTTCATTTGTCGGGCTGGGTCAATAAACAAAATATGCCTTATTGGTCCCAAGACAATCCCCGACAAATCCACGAAACACCTTCACATTCGCCAAAAGTTACGCATTGGAGCGGTTGAAGTGGTGGGACCGTATTTTTATGAAAACGAAAACTAACAAGCTGTCTCGGTCAACTCTGAACGTTACATCGATATGTTACAAAATTGTAACATAATATTGTAAGACTAATGTCAAATAATTATTGTTTACGTCTCAAAGCAATTTTTGAACAACGAGAAATAATATTTAAATTGAGTGAAACAATGAGTTCCTACAATGAATCAGCACCAAAAATACTAAATAACATACATAACTTTTATGGATTGGTGCTCTGGCAAGAATGTTAAATCCTTTTCAGAAAACGTACTCTGGCATTTTTTATCAAATAAATATAAAGCGTCATCCTTGTGGACATTCTACTCCATGCTTAGTCCACTCAGTATAAGTAACAGTGTAAATATAGAAACTTCTGCGAAATTACGAGCATTCTTCAAACGGAAATCTGAGAATTATTCGTTTAAAAATCCAAAATATTTGCCCTAGAACAATTTAACAAATACATAACCGAATCCCCAGATGGGAAATATTTGGCAACAACGGTAACAACTTCTTTTAAATTTGAACGTTATTATAGTTTACTAAACTAACCTAATTTAGGTTGCCTTAATGGGCATAATGGGTCCTTGACACGCTGCTGAATTATACTCAATGCAGGTCACAGATATCCAAGATCCTGGATCCACCTTTAAGGTCGCTGTACCCGATACAAAAACAAAAATCACCACAAGATTTGCCATACCTTGAAAAATTGACATCAATACATTTGGGACGATGGGCAAAGAAACAGACACATTTTTAAAATTACGCGATAGTAGTCTGTATACCGGTCATTGCTTCGCTGTTCCTCGGCGACTCTACTGGTAGACGCTAGCGGCTACATTACAGCCCGGAAGCACCACGGTTGTTGGCGATCATCGGGTGTATCCGAAGGATAAATAGATGAATCTACGAAAAATAAAACAAACAGCACAAAAAATAGTACTATCAATTCACAGCCGACTGCTGGTACTTCCACGTATATACAACCTACAAGAAACGAAACCATAACTTTACATACTTTTACGTCTTTCATGCAGATTACACACTGCTCACATTTTACAGTTAATTGTATTAATAAAAATGATGACTAAGAAATACTAGAGTGCGTTAAATAGATAAATAAAATTATGTTTTAATTTAATAGAAAATTGTTATAACCGTGGATAGAGTATAGTATATAGATCGCGGTAATCGCAATAACTCTCTTGGATGATTACATCACTCGTCTGCGGCTTGTTCTGCAAACTACATCCGCGTGAGTCATAGTCTACACTCTACATTACCGCTAGTTGAATAATATACTATTACATAATGTAATTACTAAAAAAGGTTTCTCTTAAGAACCCTGGAATATTTGTTATGCCGTATTCGCTACCACGTTATTAAACTTTAAATATAATTTTGCTGGTCTATAAACGTTGCTACAAACAATCTTCTTCAATTTGATGCTATCCTAGTAAGAGGGCTCAAATTTCCTATTAATTCTCGAGCGATTTTCACTCTTTATTCAACATATTTAAACATACCGATAATTTTTAATAGCTTATAAATACCTGCAGTTGTTTTTACGTGTCAAAATAAGAACAAAATGTCAGAAATGTTGTTATAAGCCAAACGCGTGTTTGCGTCAGCATGTAAAAAATTAACCCTCCGAAAGGGCTCGTCAGCTAGCTCAGAAGGTAGGGTGGGAGTCGCGAATTACTATTACAGGAAAAAGTCTTTAGTAAGACTGAAGTTTGTCAAAATGATTGGACGCTACTCTTTTAAATCCTTCCCTTGAAGCAGATCCCCAAGAAAGGGCCAAGATCGTCAGCTCATGGGAGACGAATCTTATTGCGTTTCCTCCTTGCCTCAAAACGGTTAACAAAATACACACAAAGAAGGAAAACAAACACATCAACAAATTTTAGGTTAATTATGCATTCATTTATTATCATGATCCTCGTTTGTACCGCTTGCGCAGTGTCGAGGCGAAGTGAGGCAAGGCTAAGCTAGTTTGTACAATGCCAGGGCCCAACTTTGCGAGTTACCATGTTGGTGCGTAACCTTAACCTGCCTAGTGTATGATCTGTGTTTGCGTATGGTCTTGTTACTCCCTAGTACGACTATAACATGAGGAGTGCTGTTAATTTGATCCCCAATGGCAAATGGAAACCAAGACCCAGTACCAATCATCCAGGGAACTAGAAAAATTTCCAACCCCTGGCGTTATTCCATCCGGGAAACATTTCGACTGTTACATCAAAATCCTGACTCTCTTACCACTGAGTCATCCCAGCCCCCAAGATGGTTATAAATATTTATATTAAGTAAAATAAGAAATCGTTTATATATATACACATTTATAATATAAACAAGGCGAAAATACACGATCTGAACCAGGACCACAGTCGATCCTATTATAAATTAAATATATACATATAATCGCACCAACAAGGTAACCCACAGAGTCGGGCCCTGATGTGCATAGCACAAACTAGCTTAGCTTTGCCTCACACCGCCTCGACACGGCGCAAGCGGTACAAACGAGGATCACGATTATGATGAATAAAAACAAAGGCTTCGAGACGTCTGAACCTGTCGGCTCGGTCGCCACTGGTTACGATGTTTATGGTAATAGTAAAAAGGAAAGAACTACGTAGTAAGTCTCAACTGAGTTCATAACATAATTCGATACAAATTGAATATTCCGTCCAATAAACAAATTATACGTCTCACAAATCACTTGGTAAACTAGAAATGAAAGGTCACGTTCACAATATTAACTGTTAGTTAATATTAATAATACGCCGAAGGAAGCTCGAAGGAGTTGACTTAAGCACGGTTGATGTCCCCGGGGACAAGAATAGCAGACCGTGGAAAGGAGATAACTAGCCTGACGTACAGATTCTCAACTGATTGTGTATGACATACGTACGGTATTGCCAATTCGCAGGACATTTTATCTGCACATGGCACCAAATGTGCACTAGAAATATCGGCGATAATATCGGGAGAACTAGATATACAGTATGTTAATGGAGCATCGTACCAGATGTGTGGTCGAAACAACGGATAAAATGGTGTTTTGAACGTGAAATGCAACAATCTGCGGCACACAGCACATGCTGGAACAGAAACTCTTCACGGAAACGTTTAAAGAATAAAAGTAGCGGGGTCAATTTTATCCGTATTGACGAGAAAGGAAACCACACGGTAGTCCCAACTAATTGTGGATTCTTCTCCGTTAATTTAACAGCGCCTTCGATATTAATCAACCTATTTCACCGAACTAAATAGACATATTCCGTTTTTTAGTACACGTGGTATATCGTGGTAAATTATAAAATTTTATAAGAAACCTTTCGATTTAAATAGTGTGTCTTTATTAATGTAGAACCTGAAATGAATTATCTTTTTCGAAACGTAATACAGTTTGCGAACGATTACTAAACTAATGCGAATAAAATGTTCCTTTGGAATACTCCAAACATATCTTAATATTAGCACCTTCACATCTTGCGTAGCAACACTATTTGTTCACACTATAGAGACTGTTGCAAGTTTGTAAAAATGTAATTGTCCGACTTCTTCATTTATAATAATAAACTTCTACAACAAACTAAATTGTCTTATCTGTATGTTACTACTTCCTATTAACTTTATTTCATTTTCCAAACACCTTCTTTAGATATTTACAGAGAAGTTCTATCACATATAATAAAATTTTTGGGGTTAATTTATGACCTCTTTACTAGATGGCAGGAGTTAGTTATTGACTAAGTATTTTAATATGTTCTTCTTACGTATTTGAATTGAGAAGAAACTAAAATACGTCTACTAATAAACGTAATTCTATACAATTTTCAAGCTGTAACAGTGTAACAAAGGTACATCCTATATAAAATAATATCGTTCGTCAAGGCTACAAGATACTATATTTTGAACCAATATGTCAATGTTTGAATACAAATTTCAAGACTAAAGAATTCGAAGAGAAACAATGTATTTTCCATCCAGCGCCTTTGTAGAAATAATCTATTGACACTTGACAAAGAGACTTTTTGTACCGGTTTCTGATAAGATTTTAAAAGCTTTTAGCTCGGTATTATAATAAAATCAGTCTAAAATTCTTTTTATAGCTCACACAATCTATTTTTATCTACAAAATCTGTGATTCCGTTATATAAATCTAATAGAATTTGGAAAAAACAATGAAGTCCTGGTTTTTAAGGACTAATGTTAAAATCTTATTGTAATTATCATTAAAATCTGTAATACATAATGCGAATTGCATTATAAGTTACAAAAAAACATCATACGTGTGAAGAACAAAATAATTTACGAAGGTACTCACTATCTAGTTATTGATTTCTAATAAAATCCCAGCGGCAACAAATTCAATTTGTTCCATTCTAAAACACGAGGTGCATCAGAAATAATATATGTACTTGTATCTAAGATATGCTACGCTACTACAGAATTGGAATGCATTATTGTATTGATTTCGTGTTTTTAAATAACTAATTATCTATTCTTTTTACAAACTTACTTACTTAAAAATAAAACTAATATTTCAGTTGTGACGTAGAAATCATGCTAAAATATAATTTTTCTATTTCGGTTTTATAAAGCCGTTCTAAGCGCACTGTTTTAGCTTAAAAACAGTACGTTAAGGAGGCCTATAATCGTACTGTTTTTAGTTTGTTTTTTTACGATGTTGTAGTTCGATTTGAATTTGAAAGTTTGAAATGTCGTTTCAGCCCCCTATCAGTGCTGCCATAAGTGTTTTATAAAAACTCCTAGTAATCGATTTGACCGTAAAAAATTTTCTACATAAATTTATTAAATCTCTTAACTTCCTCAATAGAAAAAATAGTATAAAGAACACGTTTCATAAGACCACTTGTCGCACTCGTCCGTTGAAAAACTCGACGCTTCGCGTCTCGTTTTTCAAACTTGGACTCGTGCGTTAAGAAAAGGCCTTATGAAACTAGTTCTTTAATATACTATTATGGAGTTCTTTAATATTCTATTATGGAATATACTTCTGCTTACGTTCCTTTCAATTATCGTCAGAATTTCAAATAATGAACCGTTTTTTAGTATTGAGGGCAATTTCACGCAGAGTGACTAATGATATCTCCACCGAAATACGAGTATGCTTTAAAAGATAACCGTTATGTATTCAGATTGGTGACTTAGCTAATTAATGCCCAATCAGAATTCACCAGTCTTTCTAAACATTGCTGTATGACTAAATACATAATTACCAAGCTTAATATTTAACTAAATATAAAAAAGGCCTTGTGCCATAAAATACTTTGAAAATAAATGTATTAACGTCGACATAATCCTTGTTTACCTCTAGGTGATTTCACCTGAGATGTGATACTATCACAAATCATAGTAAACAATTCGTAAAATAGTTTTACTTTTATTAAGTTATCGGGTGTTACATCGCGACTAACCTAACTGACTAACCAGTAATGTTGATCTAACTTAAATTAACTAAGTTAACTAATTAAGTTAAGCGAATAATTCACCCACTGGTGTCCTCCCATTTCTTTCTAGCATAACTTTTTGTGTGTTAACACTTCACTTTGCTCTGCTTTTTTCTTTCACTTTCACATCCCTTTAGCTAGCTCAAATGGTCGAGGAATTGGATTACCTCGACGTTTACATGGTGATGAAGACTGGTGTCATGCTTCTGATCAAGGTCCTTTATTTCCTCCGTCACCGTTTTCATCTCTAGATGCCTGTGGATATAAGTGTTTCGGGCATACCAAGGTGCATCTATGCTATTCCTCAGCACTTTGTTCTGGAAATTTTGAATTTGTTTCATGTTAGTTTTCCAAAATTGGCAACCGTATTTCCACACTAGTTTTAAAACTTGATTGTACCCAAGTAACTTGTTATGTATTGAAAATTGTGAGTTTCTTTCCAGCAGCCAATATATTTTCCTATATTTTATATGGTCTTTCCAGCGTAGTTTAGCATCGCAATTCATTCCAGGATACTTAGCTGTATTAGCATGCGGTAAAATGCTGTTGTGTGTCACTGGCACGTAATCATCCTTCTTGTCCATGAAGTTGCACTAATTTGCTTTTGTTTAGTTTTATTTTCCACCCATTTTTCCATCTGTCTACTTCGTTTGTGGCTTGTTGTAATGTTTCTGCCGTTTCTTCAGTTCCTTCGCCTACCGCTAGTATTTCGGTGTCGTCTGCACACGTAGGTATTGTTATCTCTTTGGTTGACGGGATGTCGTTGGTGTACATAGGTATAGCATAGGCCCCAGTACACTGCCTTAAGGTACCCCTGCCTTAATTTCGTATAAGTCGGAATATTCCTCTTCTTGCTTGTATCTAAATAGTCTGTTTGCGATGTAAGACTTCAGCAAATAGTTAAGGCAGATTTCTTTCTACTTTATGATTTAGTTCTCGTTGCCATACTTAACAAAACCCTGGGCAACATCTAAGAAGATTACTGAGCAGACTTTCTTCTCCTCAAGACTTTTCTCTATGGTATTTATTGCCCTATGAATATGCTCTACAGTTTAATGTTGGTTTCGGAATCCAAACTGGTGTGTTGGTATCAGTTCTTTTCTTTCTATTATTGGTTTGAGCCTCTTGAGTAACAGTTTTTCAAATAGATTTGAACTTATCGGTAAAAGCGGGATGAGTCGATATGATGTTGTTTCCTTCGGCGATTTTCCTGGTTTCTGTTTGATTGTGACTTCGGCTAGCTTCCATACGTTCGGTACATATTTTAGTCGAAGTGCTGCATTTATTATGCTCGTTAGTTTTAGTATTCCGTTTCTATGTAGGTGTTTTAATGCTTTCCCTGTGGTAAAATCACATTCCAGAACTTTTTTCGGATTTATATTTCCTTTAATTTCTTTTGGATTGGCCAATTTTATTTCGTCCTCCTCTCTTCCATCTTCCGCATACAGAGCGGAATGTGTGTAGTTGTTGTTCATTCGGTTAAAATATCTTTGTGAGGTGGTTTCTGAATGCATCTGCTTTCTGCTTGTTGTTTCTTGCCCAACCATTTTCAGTTCTTGGTGGTAGCCTTTGGGTTATAGATATTTTGAATATTTTTAGTGGCCTTCCACATCGTATAGTCAGTATCTTTGTGGTTTGTTGGATTTAAGGTAGGTGTTCACCGATTCGTTCTTTATTTCCTGTATTTATTTCCTCAGCTGTTGCGTGAGACGGTTTAGTATGGTTTTATCTATTGGGGCTTTGGCTTGTTGCTATTTTCTATTGGCTCTTCTTTCTTCAGCAACTAGTTTTTGATTTCCTTGGAATAGTTGTTGCCGATTGTTTTTTGATTTGATTTCTGGAGTGCTGCTCCAAGTAGCTTGTTGAATGTCCACTATAAGCTTTTCAACTCTGTAGTCCAATTGTTCCTTATTTCTCATAGGCACGTTCAGCTGAACTCTGTCGTTTAGCTTTTTTTGAAACGCTTTCCAATCTGTGTGTTTGATAGTCAATTTTGGGTTACATTTTTCCTTGATTATGATTTTGCCTAATATTAGAATTATTGGAGATCAAGAGTTCTCTTCGATGATAATAAAGTGTTCTGACACTTTCCTGGAGATGAAGAAGTCAATCAGGTCCGGTATTTTGTTTTGTTCTAAAGATCAGTAGATGAATTTCCCCGTGAAGTGGTAGTTGCAATTCCTTTCCTTTGCAGCTTCATGCAACCCTTTTTTTTTAGTTGTGATCAACTTGAACCCTAAACAAATTTTTAGCGTTGAGTCTTCTCCAACAATAAAACGTTCTCCTAAGCTGTGTAGCAGGCTTACATAGTTTTTTTTCAGGTTATACTTTGGTGAGCAGTAGATTGCAGCAACTGTAATATTTTGTCCTACTGTTTTGACATTTCTAGCTGTAGCTTGTATTTCTTCATATTATTCATATTTGGTTTCTTCGTACTGCGCTACGTTTTCTTTGACTATCATCGCACTTCCTCCGCTAGCAGTGTCCTGTGGTAGGTTTCATATCCTTTAAATTTGATTAATTTTGTGTTGTAAGATGTATCTCTGATATGATACATATATCTATTTTTTGCATATCCAGAAATACTTGTAGCTCGTTTTGATGCTACTGAATACCGTTGGCATTCCAGGCAGCTACTCTTATGTCTTTTGTGTCCATTATTTTTATTTGAGGCAGTAGCTTTATTACTATTTCCTTCAAATAAATAGTTTAGATAATCTTACTAAAGTATCTCAACCCAACGATCAAACACGTTGATAATCACCGGAAAACTAGGCTGAGTTCAAAGAAAACGTAGAGACACGGAAAGGGATGATCCCTTGACAGACGTTAATGGTAATTAGTATTTTAGGCTTATTAAATAATTAATTGATTGGTCTAAGCTCAGCATATTCGAAGATTGTGTCGTACAACTTGATTTATACGTGTTATGTTTTAAAAGGATAACTTAAAAATTTCAAAAATCCGAAAACACTTATATTCAATACAGTTAGTCGAAAGAAAAATCCGGCGTTCTCTGAGTAATCAAGAGAGCGATATGCAATAAACCTTAAAAAGCGTGAAATTGTTCCTTTTAAAATGTACTATTAGAATAATCATTTAGATTAGTTGTGAGGCCGTGTTTCATCCCTCCATATCTTATAGGACAGAATTTTCTTCTTTTTACTAGGATAGCGTAGGCACTCACAGAAAAAAACCACAATACTTCAAAACACTATTAGGCAAGCTTTCTAGTAGATCTGTGTAGTTTATTTGAGCTCGTTTGATTATTTGATTGGTAAGAGTTGGTGTTTACTGGCAACTGAATCAGTTTATAAATAAAAATAGTAATAAAACTGCTTAAATTCGGTGTGAATTAAAAATACGGACAACAAAATGTTACGTTTCTTGTGGTGTTTTCAAGGATTCGCAAAATGTCTGTATAATAAAAAAATATTGCAAAACTTTAAAATCCCAAATTAAGTCCTTCTGCTGCTTAAATTCAGCAATTTTTTCTGCACATCCCTTTGTACCTTTCAAATATTGTAATTATAGTTAATTAAAATGAATGGGTATAATGTGTGGTTGAAATTACTACACGGAAGCTTATTTTAATTCTTGATATAAACCTATAACAGTATAGTACAGTTTGCGTCCAACAACATAGTGATTATCGGGAAGATATTTCAGTATCCGACACTCGAAAACCAAACACTTTAACATAGGCGAAGTTTGAGGTTATGGTTGAAGTTTTCATTTAAAAGCAATTACCCACAGAAATTCTAGTACTACTAATTTTGTTAAAATTAATGTAATGACTTCATCATATTATAAATGCAAGAACAACTTTGGTAAACTAAAAGTGGTGAGTGCATTCTTAGTGTGTTACTGAGTTCTAACACTGTTACGGTAATATTAAAATGAGTCTTTATTGAAAACAAATTCTTAGATATACATTTTTTTGGAACTGTAGTATACAACGTATATCTAAATTAGCCAAATAACACGATATCTTATTCTTTTTGAAACACAACATTAAACATTGTAATATAATTTTTTTTGTTTACTAATTTCAGAGTAATTCTTAGTTAAAGATTGTGTTGTATTTCGAATATTTTAGAGGAACAATGGTGAAAAGTATCAAATACACATTATGATTGTGTTACATAAGTCGTATGTCCTTAAAAGTTGGTAATTTTGATTATACGCTCTACTGCCTATACTGAAAACATTGTTTGTCAAATATTTTCTATTGCTGCTATATTTTTAATATGCAATGCTGCAATGTATGGACGTGTTTGCCACTTAATTAGGGTTTCAATTTTACAGGAATTTTATTTCGTCCAACAATTCTCACTAGAATCTCAATAACGATGAACGTTGTTCGTACTTTTGTAAGCGCTATCTTGTTATAGCTCTTTGTTCGCCTTTTGCAGGGTCGTGGCTTTGTTACTTATTCATGTTACATTCTTTGTGTTTTTGAGTTATCTTTGACCGCTTTAGATACTTTAAATACATACGCTGATACATATTTGTTGTTGTGCGAATGCCGCGATTACTTCCATGCAGCTGTTCACTATATACCGATTGCTATTGTAATAAACACCATTTAGGTAGAAGGTAGACGATACAGATCGCAAAATAAGCTACTATAGAATTGTTGAACCTACCATGTCAGTCAATCGTAATCCCTCGCTAGAAATAATAATGCAGCAGTTGGATGAAGAAGTATTGGAGTGTTCGAAAAAGAATATGGATGTGCTATTAGAGGTATTGTATGGCACTTTGGTGTATTTCTCTTTGTTGTCGAATAATTCCTATTAGAGCGGTCGTGACTGAAGAACTACGTATTCTGCATGCATGTCTTTATGATGCTAGGTCATCGACTTCTGATGTTTTTGTAGAAGGCTCAATAGTATGGCCGATAACTTTCTTGTTTTGGTCTTTTTGAAGATAGTCCTCGAAGTATGCCCTACATAGCTAGTCTTCCGAGGTTATCTGAATTTCTTCGCTGGCCAAAGTATCTCGCAATTCTTCCATATATGAAACTGAACTATATTATGGGCTTTTGGATTTCTGCAATCATGGACAAGCTAGTTGTGCTCTTTTTTTATAACACGCTAAGTTGTCTTCACCAGCTTAATAGTTCAAAGCAATCTATTGGTTGGGTGACGCATTGACGAAGTTTCTGAAGCATAGAGTACAGGGTGGATCAAAAACCACTTACCATATAAAAATTAAATAACTCTTTTTTGGTTATATCTTTATTCCTCTTCTGCATAATTTTCTACATAGCATGGAGATTTGTTTTGCACATACACAACAATGATATTGTGTAAGAGGTCCCAATTTTCACCTTTACAAATGATGTTTCCATAACTGCATGTAAAATGACTGGCTCGGTCGTTTGCATTTCTGTACGAATATTAATCTTCACCTCACCTAGCGGCTTGTTGGCATATACTCGTTTGCTTAAATATCATCACAAAAGAAATTTGAAGCCGTGAGATAACGGGAACGCGGTGCCCAATAAGAATCACAATTTTTGGAAATTAGTCTATCTTAAAAAAATTCCCTAACAGCTAAATTGACTCTCTGGCTGCATAGGCAGCTGCCCCATCTTGGTGCGACCACATTATAGGTGTAAACTTAAAATATTAAAAGTTTCAATAAATGCACTAACCTTAAACATAAATAACTGTAAACATATAAACAAGATGCAAAATAAGAACATTAATGCGATGTATGCACCTGTTTTTCAGAAAATAGCTTTTCAAATCTGGGCTCTGTATTCGATATACATACAATCATATCATTTTCAAGTTTGAAGGGATTTTCTACTTTTATTTTAATGGCAGTCATAGACGAGAAACTTAACTCACACGAATATGATGTAGCAAATGGCACCAAACACTTTATACCTTTGTACGCAAGTTCGAGGTATTCTTGCATTCTATTGGTCCAAAATTGATTTACGCTCTGGAAAAGTCTAGTTTCAACATTCCATCACATGATATATCAATAAGTTTTTCTTTCATGTTTGTAGAAATTTCAGCTTGTTCAACGGAATTGTCTAAAAACGGTTTCAGTCAATATCCATCTATGACTGTTTTGAATTTCTTTGGGGAAATAATCAATGAGCTGTTGTTTTAGGTTGTGCAAACTAACTTGCATATCTACAAACACGTGCACATAATTTATCAAATTGCCATCCTTAACTAATCCTTCCATGAGATCTTGAACGCACTGGAATGGATCAAACTTCATATTTCCAATTGAAGTCGCCCAGAAATCAAATTTCTTTCTAAATCCGTAATTTTGTCCGTGGATGATATTATGTTAAAATCGCGGCTTTATAAATTGCTATTCAGAGTACTTGAGTGTTCGAAACTATCAGCAAGGAAAGCCAACCTGAGAAGCCAAAGCAAATTGGAAAATATGTTCTCATATTTCTGTTTCTGATCTTCTAGGTACTCTTTTCAAAACCATCTTAATTTCGTATGATAAAGAAGATGCAAGTGTGCAATACTTTTCCGTTGATGGAATTTACAACTTTAATGACGTTTTTCGAACACAATCCATTTCAAAAGGTAAAGATTCGGATGCAAGAGCTTGTCCATGTAAAAAACAGTGTAACCATCTAGCATTTGGCATTATCTCTTTTAATCTGACAATAATACCAGATCGATATCCTGGCATAGTCTTGGCGCCATCAGTGGTTATAACAACGCATTCGCGCAGTAAATCTCGTATTTATTGGTACTTTGCATGGTCGATTAAACATTTTCTGGTGGTATTGGCATCTAATGGAATACAATATTAAATATCTTCTGTAATACCATTTCCAGTTTTGTATCTTACAAATGCTATAAATTGGGCACAGTTAGAAATATCTGTGGATTCGTCCATGTGCAATGAGAAGTACATGCACTTCTGAATCTGTTTAACAACTTGTGTTCGAATATGCTCTTTCACGTCGCTTATTCTTCTTTGGATAGTATTGCTAGAGGGGGTATTGCTTTAAGCTTTGTCAGCCTCTTTTTCACCAACCACTATATGCACCATTTGAACTGCTGCTGATAAAATCAGATCTTCAATAATTGTATATAGCTTACTGCTTTTTGGAATGCGAATTATAACTCGATAACTCGATAGTAGTGCTTTTTCATTAGTAGCTGTTGCTGATGTAAAAGTGGTTTACTCCCAGTGGAGAAAGTTTAGCTTTCTTCTAATGAATTCCACAGGCTTTTCTTTTTCTGTCCCTATGTTTGGTATTTAAATGTCGAAATAGCTTTGCTGGCGTCATAATTTCTTTTGACAACACTTCTCGACAAAATACGCATTTGGGTTTCTGGGAAATAACGGTAGAACCATATTTGAGATATTCATCGCTGTACAATCTATTTTCTTTGTATTCTTGTAACAGCCAGACGCGGGAGGTTCTAATGATCGTTTTAAAAATGTATTCACCTTTAACAAAACAAGTACAACTCGTACTTAACGTTACATATTTGTTATTGATTTACTGCACTCAACACACAGTCAGCAGTACAGCACACAATTTTGAACTGTTGACTATTCTCATTGCGATTCGCTGCTTATATGAAGCAAAATGGGTTTTCCAGATGATTCCAGTACCATCTAGCACCCTTCGGAATATGATGGAAATTTCCGGAAACGGGGAGAACAAATAAATAAATTGCACCACTTGGTAGTAGATGGCGTCAATTGGCTGTTTAACCGTTGATTTTGAGTTCGCTTTAAAAGGTTTGGGAGCCACTGCTCTAGAGCACGAAGCACAAAGTGTCTCAACATTTCACGATATCATTCGCAGAAAAGTACGCGCCTAGCACCCTTTAAGATCTAGCCCCCCACCAAACCGTGACTTTAAGCAGGTGAAATTCACGTTCATGGAAGACTCTGAGATTTTCCGTGCCTCAAAACCTGATATTTTGCATGTTCATAGTGAAATGCTGCTGTTTAATGTAAAATTCAGTAAGTTCTACGCGTTGTTCCGTTGTCAATTTTTCCGTCATATATTTTTCAAGCTTCTAATTTTAGAATCTGACAGAAAAATAATATTAAATTATTTAATTTTTAAACATTAAAGTGACTTTTTGCCGACCCTATAGTATGGAGAACAACCAGCCACTCATTAATGCCTTCTTATTATTAAGAATGTTTCGATCTGCTCAAATTGTATATAGTTTAGTAATGGTGCTTCTAACTATTTCCATGCACCTTCTAATTTCCGATATCGATCAATCACTTTTCAGTTATAGATATGTATCTCTAGTCTCAATTAATCAAAGCCATATCGACGACTTATCATTTCGATAATAGCCACATACCGGACAATTTTGAGAATCATTTTTTACGTTCCACTACCGTCCCCTCTCCCGGAACCGTTTTCGCATTACTTCGGGGGGGTGCGGGCGTCACTTTCATACTAGCCACTCATGCAATATGTACCCTAAACTTAACTAAATGAAATACGGTAGCCTCAGCCGACTGACAGCGCTCGTTCGTACTACCCCATCGAGGTCCCTAACTTTGCTATTCTGCAGCAACAAATCAGATATGAAATCAGGCAAATCTCACCGGAAGTGTTACAAAATGTAAGAAATGGGTTAAATCATCGATTGGCTTGCTACTAAGAAAGATATGATGCACACTTTGAATTTCGTTTACATTACACAGCGTGTGTCTTAAATTATATATTTTGTATTTTTTAACAACCTCTTGAACCTCTTAGAATAATTAGAAAATAAAACATACGTTGTATTCATCTTGAAATGAGCTTTCAAACGATATGTCACTTGGAATACACTTACATTTGACAAGAAAAAGTTAGTGGTGATTTCACCCCTCCGGGTGAAGATAAAGTAAGAACATGACCGCTGAAATGTAACCAGTGGACAACTAACACTGACGTGTTTTAAGAATTTCCATAGAAATACTGTGTATCCAAATTACATTTATTCCGGTTAAGGTTTCCACGCTATACAAACTTTTGTTCTTGTTTTGGTGAGACAAACTTGCTCCGAAAGTTTTGGGAAGCATTTTAATTACACCCTGTATATAGTATTTCTGCACAGCTTATTTTTAAAAATAATCTACCTAACAAAATGTAGGGTGTTGCCAACGGGTTCAACTAGTTAGTTTTAATTCCTGATTCATTAACAATTTGATTTGTGCGTGCAAGCGTATTGTAAGTAACATATTTTAGTCAACGTTTCTCCTGCAGAAAGCAAGCAATTTAATAAAGTTTAGACACAGAAGTCAATATGTGAAGACAGTAAATTGTCACTACTATAGCAAGTAATATTTTGCCAGATTTTATATTTTTTAACCGCCGATTGTATGTATTTCATTCATAAATATTAAATATCCCTAAGTTCTAGCAAATTGGGTATAAAAGCGAATGCAAAATCGTGAAACATAAGTCATTTTTAGGAGAATAACCTGAAAAATTAGCAACAAATGCGTACCTTCATGTACACATAAATTTTCACCATTTTATATGAGTATTGATTATTGTAAAGAAATGCTTTTATCATTTATGTCATTTAATTGGTCTTTGTAATCCATTTTAATCTGAACCTTTGATTTCAGAAAAAAGTAAAACAAGCTAGTGAGAGAGATTTCCGCTACCAGGTAAACACAGTACGTTCTAAGAATTTCTTAGTTCGTTAAAAGTTACGCTTGGTTTCCTGAACTGTTTGCATAATTTACAAGGATTGTGCTTTTTTCGTTTATAATTTTATCCTCTTTAGGTAGTAAGCCGCTTTAGACTCCTAGTTTCGTATTGTTTTGCTGCTATTTTGCTGTGCTACTTGTTAAAATAAGCTACATACAAATGTCCGCAATCTTACTCAATTTATTGTAGAGTATCATGCGAAACTTGGTAAGGCGCTATGTTACCGTGGAGCAACGCAAAGCGGAAAATCAGGGAGTTACCGAGGACGATGTCAATGAAATAAAGCAAGATATATCGGCCTTTCGTTTCGAACTTATAGAAATACTGAAAAATTCTGGCATGAACACTTCTACTGCACAGTCTGCAATGGGGGCAGGTAAGCAGTATTTATTACATTGTGTAGTATAGAACTCGTTAGGGAATCATTTCTAAAGTATACTGTAACCTAAGCTCTTTTTTCTGTCAATTTCTGTCCATCAAGTGCAATGTATGATCGTTTACCATTTATAAATTTGTCAACGCTGCATGTAAAGTCAATTATAGACAATTTCATCATCAAAAATACATAAGAATCGATTAAAAGAAAATCGCGAGTCAGCACTTCTACTTAGTTAATATTCCATCTCCGAGGCTCACTCTAAAAGTTATCTGTCTTAATAAAGAAAACCAATCTGACGGTACCCATAGTAGTATACTCACCTTTTACAGTTACCTTCAAGTTAAATCATTATCGCCTCGCCGAAAGGTGCCTAGTAATACCTGGTTAACATTTAACGAATTTGTAAATGCAACTAAAATAACAGACCCTGTTTTAGGAAGTTCTTTAGAAAGTTCAAAATTTTCAAATATCCGTTTTCTTTAGATATAAATATTTATTTACCCTTTTCCATAATAATAAAATTTTAACATAGATTTATAATTACATAAAACATAAAATATACTCTTTTTCTGACGTTTCTATTGTACACTGACTGGAATTGTCTGTCCAACTTTTCTGTACAATATCGTGGGAGTCGCACCAAGTTTCACCTAAGCAACGTATAGGATTTTCTTCGCGATATGTTTGGATATTTTGCTTGTACATGCTTGTAATCTGTTTAATTCCATAATTTTTTAACGCTTGTTTACAGTTTTATATTTAAATCTTATACTTTTAATAATTCTTTTCAATGTACTTTCGGAACAGTTTACTGTCGCATAATCTTCATTCAATCTTTGATTTAACAATTTGACTGTAAGCAGTTTTGCCGGTACATTTGATAAATTCTTCATCGAATGAAATGTTCACTCTCAGTCCACGGTGTCCACATTTTTAAATAAACTATAAATAAATATCTATTTTGCACAGAATCAACAACTGATATGCTTTGCTGTTTACTTTTTAAATTTGAAAATAATGTCAATAAGGCAGACAATAAGGCAACGATCTAATATAATCCCTGAAAACTAAATTATTAGTCATTCAAGCTAATTAAGGAGGGTAGTTTTGATACATAGTTTACAAGGTTTAACATACATAAGAATAGGTCAACTAGACAATGTAATCGTAAATAATGACTTAAAAACAGAGAATTGCTTCTTGCTTCAATCACAACCCCTAGGCAACTTCAGCCTCTTCGCAACATTCAAATTTACCTGAATACGGCTGGTGTTTTAAGTCGAGTTACAAAAAGCTTGTACATCCTTGTTCTACGAGTACCTTTCTAAAGAGGATAACGGTATAATTTGAACTAGACTCTATGAACTTTTTCGGTCTAAATTATAATGCAATTATTTTAACAAAAAGCCATCATTTTGAGTGTCAAACCACCCCGAAGCAGCATTTTTCAATTCATTGTCACTTGACATTCTACTTCCACCCAAGTTGTTTTGTAAATGAGCTGGTGCGTTTTTACGGGGACGACTAACAAGTAGCCCAAACCTTACACACCGCTTCGTTCTTATTGCTGTATCAATAGTGCGTTCAACAGATAGACTGCTCTTGTCTGACATGATTTTCAGCTATAGTAGTTCCTCCCTATCCTACAAGACAGAGGCCATTTCGTACAGGCTTCTCTGCACAGGAAATAAACGAGATATCGGTACTTCCTTCCCAGTATATTCATGTAAACTGTCTGAATCTCAATTATTGACCTTATTTTCACCTCCAGTTGTTATTGTGGAGAAAAAAAATCCAAATTGTCTTGCAGAAAATCTTAGATTTCTTCTAATCACAAACAGTTTATGCCCCTAAAAATACATCTTAATCCAGTGACCTTGCTTAATCAGGAATTCTAGTTTTTCACAAGTTTGCAGGAGGACAAGTCTGGTTCTCGAACAATATTTTATAGATTATTGCCCCTAATCAAACTACTGGTTAATTTTTCCCTATAGCACAGTAATTTCTGGCGTATTTGGTCAGCGATTTACTTTGACAAGTTTCTTAAAAGCTCAGGCTTTAGTTTTTTTGCAAAGTTTTACTGTAGTAACGCAATGTTTCCAAAATAAAACAATTATAGCATATTTTTCCGTTTCGTTAAACCGCAAAGTTGAAGTTGAAGTTGATTCGTGGCCGAACAATTATGGACCTTAATCTACTGTTAGAAAGCTTAAATTTTAGTGTCTGCAGGCCTTCTTTTTCTCAGCATATATTTCTTAAAGTAACTAGATTGGTACAAATAAAAATCGGGACATGGCGACTAAAAACACCAATTTTGTTAGTTGTATTTATTATCCAACATTTTTACAATACAATCACAATGTCATCTGAAGTGTATCTTCTTAATAGTGTATTAAATATTGTTAATTAGAAATTAAAAGATTTTTACGATTATCTGATCTAATCTATATCTTGTCGAAAAGTAAAATTAAGAAAAAGGTCTTGCCGGTGCAATTGGTTGAGCTTTTTAAAAAACGAAACATAACAAGCTTGTGATGTAGAAGTTGATTTCGTATGTAGCGGATATATGGTCGAATATGGAGTACACATTTTAGTGAGAAATCATTTTGGTTTCATCTTTTTTCTTTGGTGTAGGTAGTTTATGAAAAATACGCTATTATTTTCCTTTGTTGCTGGTTATTTTAATCGGGAACTGAGTTTTTACTTTTTTTGCCGGAACGGCGTTCCAGAGAGTTCCGACTTATTTCCCCTGTGATTTTATTCGATAATATGAAAAGTAAATCGATGATTACTAATGTAAAGTACACATTGCAGTCAACACAGTAGTGTACAGTGGTGCACTGCACATGGGTACTCACACTTGAGACTACATGCACTCGTGAATAGTAGTGATCGAACACAATCGGATCCTATTTTTGATTTGTATGTCCGAATTCGCTCAAAATTTTTGAGATGTTACGTGGACATACAAGGTTTGTTCAACTGAAACCCATCTTTGCTTTATAAAAAATCTATTTAACAATTTAATTACAAATAATTCTCGTCACAGTTAAGGCAACCACTGTTTTACTAACTGACGTATACCCTGCTCATAGAACTCTTGTGGCTGCTTATTGAAGAAGTCTTCCACAGTTATCTGTACTTCTGCATCAGACTCAAAATGCCTACCTTTTAACGCCTTTTTCACCGTTCCAAAAATATGGAAATCGCAACGTGATAGATCCGGGCTGTAGGGTGGATGCTCTAAGACCCTCCATTTCTTTCTTTGAATATTTGCTTTTAACATTAGCAACACGAGGCCGAGCATTGTCGTGCAGCAAAATGACCCCACGCGTAAGTTTTCCTGGACGTTTCCATCTTCTTGCTTGATGAAGCTTGTTCAAAGTTTCACTGTACAGATTTGCATTGCCATTTACACCAGGTTCCTTAAACTCTATTAACAAGGGTCCTTCATGGCCGAAAAAAAATGTTAACATCACCTTGCCTGCAGAAGGTTGTGTTTTAAATTTCTTCGGTGGTGGTAAACTTGAACGTTTCCACTGCATCGTCGATAACTTACTCGATTGTTCGTAGTAATGGCACCAAGTTTCGTCAACAGCAACTGTTGACAGAGGAAAGTCATCACCGTTTTGCCTATAGTCTGTGAGGTGTTGCAGAGATAAGCCCAGTCGCAAGCATTTTTTTTCCTTATACAAGAGACGACGAATCCATTGCGAAAAAACTTTGTTGTAACCCAGATTACAAACAATACTATGGATAGATCCTGCACTCGCACCAACAATTTCTGAAATTTCTCTAATTGAAATTCGATTATTTTCTCTAATAGGGCTTTCCACACATGCCATATTATTTTCTGTTAATGCAATACACTGTGCACCTGATCGCGGCTCTTCCATAGTCCTCCCTTTTCCATTCTTAAATTTTTGGCACCATTCCTTCATAGTTGGGTACGCAATACTGCATTTCCATATACTTCATGCATTCGCGTATGAATCTACAATGGCTGCACACCCTTAGCGCATAAAAATTGTAAGACCGCACGCTGATCTAACTTGGACGGATTTTCAACAACAAACACCATTTCAAAATCGAAGTTTGAAAAGTCAGAATCAAATTGAAACTCCAGAAACTTATTAATGTGTTGCTTACAAACACTACTAACATTAAAGAACGTCATTAGAATCATTGCATTTTTTTTTCAAGACTAGGTTGATCAAAGATGGGTTTTAGTTGAACAAGCCTCGTGGCAACAGACAAGGAGCGACAAAAAGAATTTCCAAACGATTTTTAAGAAAGATTTTCTTGTAAATTATCCATATATTATAACTAAAAGTTACGAATATCTGAAAATCAGGACATGCTATAGTCCCGAAGACACATCTTGGGTACATCGAGACGTCTAACCAAAAATGGGGACCAATCCCAAAAAATCAAGCCGTCTGGTCAACCTAATCTTTGTTAATGATTGGACGAATGCCTCTTTTATTGATTTTTATTTGTTTCGATTCTACGCTTTCTTTATCCAATTTAGCAATTACTATTTATTTTATATCATTGTACCATTTATAGGGACGGGGATGGCTCAATGGTAGAGCAGCCAAGCTTTGGATGTAATAGTCCAAACGCTTCCCGGTTCGAATGGTCGGAAAATTTTCTAATTCCCTGGGTGGTCGGAACTGGGTCCCTGTCTCCACTTGCCATTGGGGATCAAATTAATGACACTCTTCGAATTACAATCGCATTAGAGGAGTAACAAGACCATAAACAAAAACATTCACACACAACAGACAAGGCAAGCACGGTTTCGCACCAACATGGTAACCCGCAGAGTCGGGCCCTGTTGTACATAGCACAAAACTAGCTTAGCTTTGCCTCACACCGCCTCGACACTGCGCAAGCGGTACAAACGAGGATCACAATTATGATGACGTGCCATTTATTTGGCGGTCTTTACCTGTTTTGTTTTTGGTCACATGGTCGCCATGGAAGTATCTGTTCGGATTAGGTGGCCTGCCTAGCTCCATTATAAAGTTGCTGTCTTTCCTAGTACATCTGTGATTTCGTTTTCTATGTTATCAACAGATTGGTTTTTGGATATCGGCTAAAGTGATTTCCAGCATTTTTCGCTCCATTACTTTTTGTGTGGTGACTAGCTCTTGCACATAGATTTTCGTTACCAGTTTTCACTTCCGTAGGGTAGGATACTTATATCGAAAACTTTTGTTTTATATGTTGCGCTATATTTCGGGCGTAAGATGGTAGTAGGTTTTCCGAAATTTATCCATAACAAGTGAAATCTTCTTTTTATTTCTGCTAATTGTCTCAGTTAAGACGAACTGCCTGTTGTGGTAATAATCTGCAAATTAATGAGACGAGAAGAAGAAGAGCAGTTTATCGGTATGAATCAGCACACTAAAGTTTTTGCTAGTTTCCAAGATAAAATCAATAACTGTGCCATTGCAAAAGTACTTTGAAAATTAGAATTTTATTTAATGTTTATATCTTAAATGTAGCTACCACAGAAAATATATAAATGATGGTTTTTCAAAATCATCAAAAAACACAACTCATGTTACACAAAGCAATAACTCGCACAGTTTAAATGAATTAGCTGATATTTACTGATTAGCATTTACGTTCTCCATAAACTTAGTGAATATTAACTGATCCACCTACGTTATATTAGTTGTACTTAAAACTTTTGCGACCAGTTCATGGAACACTGAGACAAGGAGATCTATTTTTAGTTGTTTTGTGTGTAATTCTGCAATTTTTTCTAAAAATAATTTTATCTAATTTTAAATTTTGCTTTGAACTGGTTACTTGTTAACTGGCTAATGTATCTTTAATGTTTAATCATTGCTGCTGTTTTACCCCTAACTAATTTACTTCCCGAACTGAAACCGTTTCGATGTAAGTGGTATTATCCTATTTCAGCGTTACAACTTCGAGGAGCTGTTACTCTTTGGGGAAGTATAATCGCATCACAGCTTTTAGGGTTTTCCTAAATTTAATCCAGAAACGTGTAGCTTAGTTTTTTCTAATTCAAGAGAGCTATAGATTTTATCTAGGAGAGTCTTAATTTAATTATGCCTTACTGGTTTCTGTTTCTGACCAAAGGTTTTACTTCTTTGAATTTGAATTCCTTTTCATTCCGCGGCTTCTGTGATTCTTTCCCACTAGGTCTTTTTCCTTGTGTTCTTTCCACTGTCGTGTACCACAATCCTGAAATTGCCGTAACCACTTCAGTGATGCTACGAAATAAATTGGCTAATAGTCAGAAATATAGAATCTCTCTTCCCAACGTTTTACGACTTTCTAGATATTTTTAAGCGTTTTAGGAGAAACTAAAATAAAAATTTTTATTGTTTTAGTTTTGGAAGAATTATTACGGCTATTAACTTCTACTTATGACAATGTGGTATTGATTTGAATTTCTGTGTTCTCTAAACTACATCCGTGTATGGTTTAAATATTGCCGTGCCATGTCTGTGTAACCAAAATCCAAAATAATTGAGTTAAAGTTACTGCATATAACTGACGCTCTAGAAATGAGCTACCATTTAATTTTTTACTTTATTATATTTGTATTTTATACACACACATATATAATTACTTAAGTTTAAATAAAATACCTTTGGAAACGGTTTTCATCATTCAATTTTATTATATGTACATAATACTCAAACTATGTCTACTCGTTATCACTATGACAATCATCTGGAAATACATTTTCTTCTTCAGTTAACCTTCCATATTCGTATGTTCACCTAGGTTTCCTAGTTAGATATTATAATGGTTTCTTCTTAATAGAATGTTTTGCTTTTTATTTATTTTATTAAGTTTGCTAACTAACATAAGATAACCACCATTTAAATTGTGCAAAGGAGCTGGTGGGAAAAAGAACCGCCAGAAGGAGAGGCGTCTGATGAAAGGATTTAACATTGGCCCTCAACCATCAACAACTACAGGACCGTTACCTCCAGTGGCGGAATTTATAGCATCACTACAGCAGCACCATCACGATGGCCAACAACATGACCTGTTCGGATCAACTTTATCTGGCATATTCAACTCCACTCCCAGAAAAATACATCAACAAAGTAGCACAGTTTCTTCCTCGCAAGGAAGCATCAATGAAGGACACTATCATCATCACACTCGTGGAAAATATGAGAATTGGTACGTATTGTTCCAAAAATTTGTTTTAGATTGCTGTGTATTTCAAATTTATAGGTTTCACTCGAAAAGGGCTTCCTCACATAAACGGCGTTGGGGAACCTTAATCGAAGCTGCGAAAGCCGGAAAGGTGTCGCGTCTTATTGGCCGATCGCGATCGGAAGACTCTGTTTGCAATTCACATTGTAGAGAGAATGGACATAATCATTCCCAAAGTCACAGCAACAGCCCAGCGTCGGATGAAAATGGCTCAGTTAGCCCTTCGGATTCAAACCCTAGTTTAGACACAGTTCCACCTGAACCACCAATGATTCAAGAGGAGCATCACCATGGTTTAGCTAGCGGCCTGCTACTGCTTAAGAAAAAGCGGAAGAAGTTTTCTGCATCTAGAAACGCTAGTCCCATTGTCATTCCACCGCACAATGCTGTAGACCGTGCACATCCTAGTTCTACTGGAAAGAGCAATAAAAAGGTTTGTAATCCAAGATTACCTTATGAACCAACTTTTGAAACTTATTACAATAACTGGTAATATAAACAGTGTTTTATTGCCATATACAATTTATTCTAAAAACGATTTGATATTGAGTAAGTTTAGCCTCTTGTAATACCTGTTTCTATGGTTGATATGAAAGTAGTTTAGTTTTGCATTAAACATTAATGTAAACATAAAAGTATATCTTCCCAATTATATCCTAATTATTATGTATTATACAGTGTGTCCTAAATTCAAAGTTTGCTATTGGAACGTTAAAAACATACATATTCATGAAGCTAGCTTATAGTCGGGTGTCGTCTTATTTGACGGGTGCGAAATCCGCAGTCAGGTAAAATATCTGGTTGAACTAAGATGGGCGGCCAGATGCTCAAGAAACCAATGAACAAAAACAAGTGTCGTATTAAATGTAGCTATATACTAAAGTACAATAATTAAACCACTTTGAAGTTAACTAAAAATCAACATTTATTTACATATATTTTACATGTGTAATCTCAATATTTTTAATATAAATCAAAGACAGCTTGAGGATTATTTTTGCATCTAATTTGCACGAGAAATTCAATTTTATTTTTAAATATTTGAATTTAAATAAAAGTTATTCAAATATTAAAATAATTATATTGCTACTTAAATACTAATAACTAAAAATGCAGTGTTAATTATGCATCTTCTGTATGTCGTACACAATTTTTCCATTCATTTTCACCGCATTGTTTTAAAGCTTTTTCCCACATTTACATAACTTGCTCATCAGTAAAACCTTCGCGCCCGATATGTTTGTCGTAGTAGCGTTTTGTATTCGCCCAAATTACTTCTATTGCGTCACCTGTTTTGGAACCACTGAACACTGTAAGTGCTATCTCTTTTCGTTTCACAAGTCACCGCAGTGCATTTCATAAACTTTAGAGGGGCAATCTGCAAGACATGCGCTCGCTCTAATAGCCCATATGAACTAAGGACCTAGAAAGAGAGCAATAGAACTATATAAGTGTTGTGATGGTTCGTACTGCGAATGGCCACCCGTCAAATAAGACGACACCCGACTATAAGCATGGGTATGTAAATGAAAAATTAAAGTTGTTCGTTTTGTAATACAACTTGTTCGCGCTATAATACACTGATGATATACGGTTTTCGGACGAGTTTGGATATTGTCTCAGCAGTAATAGCCGGCGTCAAAGAGTGTATAGTAATGCTGGACATCGTACCTTACCACAGTATACCCAACCAATTGTTGCCTTTAGTGGTGGTGGTCTTATGGTATGGGCTGGCATTTCTTTAGGGTGGCGTACTGACCTCCATACATTTAATGGTACACTCGCGGGCATGCCCAGTAGATCATTATAGACCATGTTCTGAACCGTCACAACGCTGTTGAACAGGGATATTTTGGTTTTCTTCACGACAACGCAATGGCGCATCGTTCTCGCGTTGTTTTACAGATACGTCGAGATGAGGAAATAACCCGTATTGCTCTTCCTCCGCTATCTCCAGACCTCAACCCCATCGGGCATGCATGAAATCTTTTGCAGAGACAGCTGAACCATCATAATCCAAAGCCTACCACTGTGTAACAGCTGATGGATCTATTGCCGGTACTGTGGCATCAAATTCCACAAGAACATATTGATAATTGTATTGAGAGTATACCAGCAAGGTACCGAGCAGTTACTGTCAGAGGATATGTCACGCGGTACTAGAATTTAACAAATTTAAGTTAAGTGAAAGGAGACAATAACGGCATTCATTATAATATTGTTAAATTTCTTCTTTAAACGTACCTTTTCTGTAATTTTCATATTCATTACTAAAAAGACGTTACATTTTGTTGTTTTGGTAGTTTTTCATTATAAATGCAATTGGTGTTGTTTTTAAGTGTCTTACGCTGCAATATCCCTATTCATTTTTGAGTAGTTTAGATTGAATATTTTTCGAACAAGAAACATTCGGTAGTTAATCATTCTACTGTATGAAACCTAGCAAGTTTATTTAGACTTTCAACTATGGCACACCTTCAGTTTATAGATGGACTGTTAAAGAATTTTCTCATGATAAATTTCCTATGAAATGGATTGAGGAAATTGCAACTGAATGGCTTCCCAGATCACTAGATTTATTTTTTATATAAAGAATAGAGTGTGCATTCTAGTGCTACACACTATGAACAACGTAGGTGACTTCTGACTACTGCCCTGCCCCTGCGCTGTAATATCTATTATCGTTGATATGGGACAGAATATATCTACGGGTTACCTCGAGAAAGGTTTAACTAGAATATTCTACGTGCTTAAAGTAAAGTCCTGTCCCGTTTAGTATAAAAGAGGATTCTGCTAAGATATACAACCCAAGCAACAACTAAACCAAGTGGTAGTTGCCCTCATCCTTTCTAAGAGCGAACCGATTTTTAAGAAATCCGCGAACTACATCCAGGATCAAGTTAGGCACATCCAACTCGTCACTGACCCGGTATACATTAACCGACCACAAATATGCTTACAGAATTACTTTAGAAGTAAGGTCACATTCCTGTCAATAAGCTTTCTAATATTTACAACAATTAATTTTCATGATTCTCGGTGAACTTTGAATTTATGGCACAATGCAATAAAGGGCAACATAAAAATTTTTAAGGTGCTTGTTGATATTATATATATATATATATATATATATATATATATATATATATATCATATTTTTCTTACGACTTACGTTTTAATGTTTAATGGATAA
>JABXWE010023124.1:0-31776 GCA_014611495.1 Limonius californicus
TTATATTATTTGTTACGGGCCAAACGAGCTTTTTCGTCGACGATAATAGGATAGGTGGAAAACGCTCTGCAGCTTAGCTAAGAGGAGAAGGGGGGGGGGGTTCACGGAAATCGTTTACGGGAGAAAATCTTCCTGGTTGTGTACAGAATGGGTCAAAATTAACGGGCGCTACCTTCCAAATCACAGCCGATTGTAGGTTCTCGTGGAAGGCCGAGAAGCCGACAGCTTACGGGAATCGAATTCACCTTTATTGTGCCTCTCTTTTGTTTAGAAAGCTTGTAAAATTTATGCACACACAAATACAAAATATACAATAATAAAAAGAGGCGGTAAATTTTAAAACACACATAATTAAATTATTGGAAATGACAAAAGTACAAAAGAATGACAGCAAATGGTGATTTTATAGTTCCATATTACCAACTTTTAATTAAAATGTTCAAGGGGAGAACTCGACGTCGCTGGCGGACGTTATTTACATTCTTCAAACCACTACGTGGCCAGTGGCGTAGGAGTTTACAAGAATCACACAATATAAGAAAAATTGCTTTTTACAATTAGTAATACAACAAAGGACAATCGGCGACTGAAGGTCGTTTATTGTTAGATAAAAAAAGGGTTCAGTCACTTGGAATTTTGCAAGTTAACGCGAAATAGGTTTCTTCCTTTTTTTTCACCACACAAAAACACTAGGTCCTTTACCTTGAATTCCGGTGATGGCAGGCACAATTCTGGGGTTGTTTTCCAGATGTAGGCAAAAAGGTAGACGTTCTTCGGGAAAATTGCGGAAAGAGATATTTGCTGCATAACCCTCGTAGTTCATCGCAGCAACGGCACAGGTACAGGAACAACGAATGGGATCGATACTAATCCGCGAAAGGCGATCGGCTAATTGGCAATGAATTGCTTTTCCAGGGATAAATAATTCCAGCGTGATTCCTTTAAATCCGACAATTGTCGATATTCTGTTCACTCCACGGTGAAACAGCGATACGAAAATACACGCGATCGATTCCCATCGAAAACCAAAAGCCGCCTCTGCAGTATTTAATTTCTTAACGGTCCCCGTAGATGGAATTGGTTAGACCGGAGTAGGCCGAGGTGTAAAATCGACTGAAGAGCTAACGCATCCTGAACATGCGTTGGTCGAAAATATTACGCCACCTTGAGAAATATGATGAAATTGTTATAGAAGGAATACCACGTGCGACTGGTGAGAGTAAACATTTCCGAGAATTGTTTTTAAACCACAAATCTACCCTACAAAGGGAAACTTCCAGGCTTTACGGAATTGGCCCCTCATAACACAATCTTAAAAAGAAAAAATATAACGCAAACTGCAATCGACATAAGAACGGCAATTAAAATAGAATTTTAATTCCTATGAAGCGGCAATTAAAGTATGATTCTAATACAGACTGAGTGGCACAATTTGACCGGTTGTTTGCGCGCGATTAGCAAGACGTAGCATATCAAATCCTTCTTAGTTATAAAAAGGCATTGACTTTTATAAAACACAGAAAACGTATAAAATTACTTAAGAATAACACTTAAACTCAAAATGTTATAATTACTGAAAAAAAAAACAAATCACAAAAATTGGAAATCGTAATAACTGCGCCAAAGACAACTCACAAGGATTAGAGTAACTCATTAACAAATTTCAACAATTAGAACAATTGATTTACGATTAACAATTAGGTGGCAGATACCTACTACGATTTTTAAATCATAATAACAATATGACTTATTATTTTTTTTTGTAATATTTTTCAAAAGAAAATGGGTGAGACGGGTGGTCTGAAATAGACTGTATAATGTATAAGGCATTTTGCTATAACAATTCCAATATAATATTATTTATAAACAGTTTTATAGAGTCATGAAAGTCTAAAGGTCTAGAATAATTTTGAATGTAAATTGAAAAATTCCGGTAAACATACGTAAATTCTAGAACATAACAAATTTTTTTATGTCGTTAATTCTCTCTTAAAATTTAGATGGAGCTTTTGTCGTAGGAAGTTTAAAATTTGTGATGTTTGTTACAGCTTGACTAATATAGCTGGAACCCTGGCCGTAAATTGCGCACAAGCAAAGCGGTTTAGGAGGGGACAGAGCTTACTTTAAACTTGAACTGCGCGCTTGCAATATCGGTACTGTCCTAGAAATAGTAGTAGTAATGTGTATGTTTAATCATTGCGTTTTAACTGCAGCTACCGTGCCGAAAGAAAGTTTCTATCGCGGAGTGTAGTAGGCCTATGGCGTTGATCTTTTATTTCACTTCGGCATGTTTTGTCTCTCTTCTTTGCTTACGCATTACGTGGCTTCAGTTGGGTTGCTAGATGTGTAGTAGTTTCTCTGCAAATCAATTAATGAAAAGCATATTTACCTTTTATAACAGAAATTACAAATATTGTTTTAGGATGTTCTTCTCTACTTTATATGTTGCAGCTGAAATACACTTGTACAGGATGATCAAGTGAAAGTGAGACCTGACTTTCTATTTTCTTAGAAATCTTACATTATTATATTATAGTAGACAAACATTTGTTTAGTACACACAATTAACAATACAAAAATTTTAGAGAATGCATTATTAATTCTAGTAACAATTTGAATCAGTATTTTATTAAAAAAAATTACAGATAAACAGTAAGTAATGGCCGATTAATCGTTAGATTTGCGAAGGACTTCAACTTGTTACCTGTCAAATACAACCAAGTCAACGTATGTAACACGTTAAATACACCCGCATCTAATTGCACAAGTTTATTATCAGCTAATGACAGATACTCCAATTTTTTAAGCCCAGCAAACGCCCCAAGTTGAATTTCTTTTATATTATTGTTCTTAAACGACAGCCTGTTTAATTCTCGGAGCTGCCCGAATGTCCCCGAAGCAATACCGGTCAGGTGGTTGTATTCCAACGACATCCCTTGCAATAATCCCAATCCATTGAAAAACCCAGGCTGCAAAACGGAAATCCTGTTGGCATCTAACCTCAGCTGTTTTAACCCGAACAAACCCTCAAAACTGTTGTTGTTTAAGTAACTGATATTGTTGCTAGATAATCTTAAATATACAAGAGAAACCAGACCGATGAACGTGCGGGGCTTCACCTCCGTAAGTGAACTCCCAGTGATGAGCAGGTGGTTCAGCTGACGAAGCGCTCTGAATGCTCCGGGAATTATCTCCGAGATGTTGTTGGAAGTTAATTTTAATTGAGTCAACAAAGGAAAGTTCCCTCTGAAAGTTCGACGAACGAGTCGACGCAAGTTGTTTCCGTCCAGTTGGAGATCATAAACTCTCCTGAGGTTTCGGAAGGTAACAAACTCGCTCTTAATAAAATTATTGTAGTAAAACAGTAACGAGTCCACTGGTAGGTTGTGAAATAAAGCCCCCGTTAAATGGTCTATCTTGTTGATACCAATCTCCAGTTTTCGGAGGTCCATCAAATTATTGAAGCAACCTTCTTGGATTTCGTTTATTGCGTTCGCGGTGAAGGTGATGTGTTTGATGTTGTCGACCCCCTTGAAGGCTCCAGAAGGAATGGTACCGATGGTACTGGCTTCCACCCAAAGACGTTCCAAAACGTTGGATATGATAAAAGTACTGGGTTCAAATGTATTAAAATGGCTTTTGATTATATTTAATCCTTTTCCTACGTACATGTCGAGGTTGTAGTAGGCTATTGTTTTATTAATTTCATAGTTTAATTGTTGAGTTGACTTGATTTTGGAGCAATACAGCACTCCATTACAAGATGTCTGGGGACCTAGCTGTTGGTTTCCCCACTGGGATAACTCGTGAGCGGCTCCGTTCCAGCAAGGCTGCTGGATGTAGTAGCAAGATGTTGGTTTTGAATTTCGTGTCCTAGTAGGTTTTGCTGTTGTAGATGTCATTGTTTCTTGAGTTGGGTACTCCTTTGTAATTTTTCCTGTACGGTTATTTGATTTAGTTTCAAGGTGCCCATTCGTTTCTTTTTCTTGGTTACCATGTAATGATTCTGTTTGGGTCTTATTTGTTTCTTCCGTTGGGTTGATATTTGTTTCTTCTGTTTGGTTGTCATTTGCTTTTTCGGTTGGGTTGCTATTTATTTCTTCTGTTTGGTTCTCATTTGTTTTTTCGGCTGGGTTGTTATTTATTTCTTCTGTTTGGTTCTCATTTGTTTTTTCGGTTGGGTTGATATTTATTTCTTCTGTTTGGTTCTCATTTGTTTTTTCGGTTGGGTTGCTATTTATTTCTTCTGTTTGGTTCTCATTTGTTTTTTCGGTTGGGTCGCTATTTATTTCTTCTGCTTGGTTCTCATTTGTCTTTTCGGTTGGGTTGGTATCTATTTGTACTGTTTGGTTCTCATCTGTTGCGTTAACTGTGTTTACATTTGTTTGTTTTGTTAGGTTTTCATTTGCTTTACCTGTTGGAGTCTCATTTATTTCTTCTGTCTCTACTTTTTGGTTCTCTTGTGTTTCTTCTAGTGAGTTTGCATGAGTTGGTTCTATTGGATTTTCAGTTAAATGTTTCTTTAAGTTCTGATTTATCTCATTGATGTGAATCTGATTGGTTTCGTCCGTTTTGAGTTGTTTTAAGGATAAAACCAATAAAATAAAGTGTATGTAGATCACCGTATGCTAAAATAAGAAATATTCTTGGATGATTTTATTTGCATATAAGGAAATTAAGGCATACCATTTGGCGATCAGATGTTGTTCTTGTGAGACTTTGTGAGTGTTGTATGGTTACAATCTTGCGTTGCTTTTGTTAGGTAAGGAACATAATAAATTATTTTATTGCCTATCAGGCAATTTAATTTATTTTATGGCTACTACTACTAAAATTAATGCCTTTTTAGTTTTACGAACATTATTAGTAGAGTATACGTTTCCAGACTGCTGCTATTGTACACCATTGGTGTTTGAAATTTGACATGTGTAATGTACAGTAAATGATAATATACTAATATAGAGCGTAACGAAACGTATTTGGAATGGGACGTCGTTTGAATTTTTATATTTCTTACATCAATTTTTAATACATACAGAGTGGCCATCTAAGCCGTTACTCCTTAAAAATAGTTCACGCAACCCAATGGACATACAGGGTGAGCCAATGAAAACGAAACGGGCCCGATTTTTCATATTTATCGTCAATTTTAAAAAAATCGCTAGATCCCGTCAATCTTTGTTTTGAGGGGGAAACTTTTGGGTTTATTTTCAATCTTGTCACCTCACCCTCCTAGGGGTGGTGAGCTTCACCCCTAAAATTTTAAATGGGAAATGGTTTCGATTGATATATCATTTTAAAGGAAATTCTCGTTTTAACTCTTCTTAGTTTTTCAAATTCGGATCACTAGTTTTCAAGAAAATGCCTTTTAAAGATAGTAACCCGCCAAAAACCGATAATTCAAACACTCATCCGAAAAACGTAACTGAAATTATGGAACAAATTGACCATTACAATGTGAATGAGTTGATGTTTCAAGAAGACGGAGCACCTCCACACTAAGCCCTTGCTGTTCGTCAGTATCTGGACGAAACATTTCTTGGTAGATGGATTGGCCGAAGAGCAACAGTGGAGTGGCCTGCGGGGTCACCAGATTAAAGCCCTTTAGACCTTTTTCTGTGGGGCCACATAAAAAGTAAATACATAACATGCTGGCAGATTACCCCAGAAAAGCTTCAGAACGTTCGAAACTGTTTTCAACAAAATCTGCACTACTGTACGGATGCTGGAGGTCAACATTTAAAACATTTAATAACGTGAAAGTTAAGGTAAATTTCTTAATCAGTGAAACATTACTGGTGTAAATTATGGTAAAAGTGAAAAATCATGAATTATTGGTTTTTGGCGGGTTACTACGAGTATCTTTAAAGGGCATTTTCTTGAAAACTACTGATCCGAATTTGAAAACTAAGAAGCGCTAAAACGAGAATTTAATGCCCTTTAAAATGACTTGATTTCTTACCCTTTTAAAATTTTAGGGATGAAGCGCACCACCCCTGGCTGAAGTGACAAGGTTGAAAATAAACGCAAAAAGTTTCCCCATCAAAACAAAATTTGACGGGCCCGAGCGATTTTTCAAAAATTGAAGATAAATATAAAAAATCGGGTCTGTTTCGTTTTCACTGGCCCACCCTGTATATATATGTATATATTGATCAGGGTTGCTTATTTATGGCAGTTCTAAGTCGAGTTGTCAATTGCCTTAAAATTTATATATTTTTTTTTTCAAATTACGGGAAAACAGATTGTTGTGAATTTTTGGTGAATTTCGCGGAAGTGTGGGTGCAGCCTGCAATTTATACATCAGGCGCTATCTAACTAGAAGACCACCATCGCCGATGTGGCAAATGGGAATTTCCATCATGAATTCATGAAAGTGAAATAAATCTAACCACAAATGTAGGTATTAGTA
The DNA here is from genome assembly GCA_014611495.1 of Limonius californicus. NCBI lineage: Eukaryota > Metazoa > Arthropoda > Insecta > Coleoptera > Elateridae > Limonius > Limonius californicus. The sequence goes on from JABXWE010023124.1 coordinate 6,413, forward strand.
AAACGTTATTTAGAAGATTCTGAAATCAAACGTATGTCATTCCTATCACGTTACTTTGATGTACGAATTGCATGCCCTCAGACAACACTAACATTTTGGTATTTCTTTCCGAATCAACATCTTTCAGATCCATCCTTTTTCATTTGTGCATTGTTTAGCGGTAGGGCAAAATTTCGCAAGCAATGGTGACGTGAATAAGCACTCGCACTATTACTCACAAGAGAATTCGCACTTGATACATCCGAACGTTCAAAGAGATTTTTCTGTAAATGTTTGGTGGGGCATAATAGGTAACCATAGTATTGAACTGCACTTCATCCATGAAACTTTAACTGGACAAAGTTAATTCGAGTTTCTACAAAACGTTTTACACGAATTGTTGGAAGATGTAGAGTTCTTTGGTACCAACATGATGGCTGTCGGGTTATCTTCAGTTGAATTGTTAAGAATTATTTACAATTGGTGTGTTCACGGTGAGACACTAACATAGGTAACTCATATCCTGGGACCACAGTGGAGCAGTGCAAATAAGCGCTGCCACTCGAGGTCATAGTGAAATGCAGCCGATCGGCTGGGGTATTCGAATCCCGGCTGAGGCGACTGCATTTCAGTTAGTTAAGTGTAGGGTGCATGAATGGTTAGTATGTAAGGGACGCCCGTACTCCTCTGAATTAATGCTAAAGCGGTTCCGCGGTAACTCAGATCCAAATTTTTTACCAGTTTTATTATCTGGTGTATGTAGTAGTAGTATAGTATACAAAATTTACTAAAATATTGTAACGTTGTGTTGTGTTTATTTTTTGTTCGTCGTGGCTCGTCGTGATTGGCTTAGGTTCGAATCTAGAGTAGTTGAGCTAAATGCGTAAAATAAAACACCAGAGAGGCTTGATACATTTATTAATGTAAATATCAACTGCATACAGTACAAATCAACCCCCGGTATTCACCTGTTCAGGCTAGGAAACTGCAGGAAAGCTAGCAGAGGTAGTACGTTGATCTCAAGTGCTAAGAAGAGTGATAATTAACGTGTGACTAACTAACCCTAACTGAGTTAGTACATCAAACGTTAATTGTCGCCCTTAAGCAGCCGATATTTCTGAAAGCGCTATGCAGGTGAAGGGTTAAGGATACCTGCAGCTGCAGCCGAGTTACCTCAAAGCGCTATCTACAGGTGGGAGGAACGCCCGTAAACAGTTTCCTCAAAGCACTGGACCGGTGAAGGGTTATGGATTTGTGAAAGGATTGTGCTTCTTGACGGTTAGTTTATTAAATCCCTCTCATAACAATTTACTTCTGCTTTTATAGGCCAAAAGTAGGTGTTTGGGGTGTAAACATGCTGCACGTGTACTCCAATTTTGGAAACAAACTGATGGCCTCATTGCGTAATTTTAAAACTAATAATTCTTCGTTCAGAATTATAAAATTTTAATTAAGACCAAACAAATAGCTCTCCTAAATTGAGCATTCACATGTTCATGTGCAGGATGTCACACCATCGGGAGTGTGTTCAACAAAAACCCAAGCTACCCATTTATCACAGTAACAGACTGCGTTCTTGACAACTGTCCATTTTTAAGTACTTGAGATCAAACTAATTCCAAAACTAAATACCTGGAATACAAAGCTGGAAGAAAAGCATATTTTAAATCTGAAACTATACATTACTGTTATTGCTAGTTAGATATTTTATAATTTAATTCCTGGTATATAATTGCCTACTTTATGTGAATGGCTCTTGTTAACCGAAAAACAGACCAAAAAAATAAACACACGGGACGGAACGGCCGTTTCCAAGATCAATTATGCCAGCTAAAATTCATAATCAGTTACATTTAAAAATAAAATACATGTCCAAGTATACACTAAAATTATGAGCACAATGTCCAAGAGTTCAATTGTGTGTGTATGTCTCTGCAAAAGGTCCCATGCATGCTCGATGGGGTAGAAGTCTGGAGAGAGCGGAAGAAGAGCAATGGTCTATTTCCACATCTCGAAGCATCTCTAAAACAACTGGTTCAGCACATCCATAATCCATAATGATCTCTTGGGCATAACGTTGGCCCCTGAGTGTACCATTAAAGATATGCAGGTCAGTACGCCACCCTAAAGAAATTCTAACCCATACCATAAGACCACCACCACCAAAGGTAACGACTGGTTGGGTATACTACGGTAAGACACGATGTCCGGCACTACGATATACTCTTTGACACCGGCTATCATTGCTGAGACAATATCTGGACTCGTCCGAAAACAGTATATCATCCCATGGTGTCGCTTCCTGAAGCCTACGTCTTGACGATTCCACTCGGTGTTTTCGTTGAACCACAGTTCTTGGAGGACGTTTCAGCGGGTAAGTCCTATCTCATACAATCGATTTCTCACAGTTTGGTTCGAGACTCGATTTCCTGTGGCATTCTGAAGCACTTGCTGTAGATGATTAGCAGTTGAAAGGGGGTTCATTCTTGCGTTAATTACCAGAAGTCGATCCTCAGGCTTCCAGGCCTTCTTGCAGTCGTACCTGTTTCTCTAAGGTGCGAAATGGCACGTGAAATTACGCTCTGTGTGGTTCATAATATATCAGCAATGTTAACTTGGAGATCTCCTCTTTGGTGCATAGCAACGGGCTAGATTTCGTTGATATATTGTTAAATTGTTTCTCTGTATTGTTATTTATTATTAAGAACACAAATGTAACACACGAATAAAAAACAGTGAACAAAAATGATCTTAAGAAGACAGGAAAGATTATTCAATCAAATGCTTTTTTGCTTTTTAACATCAAAAATTGCCGCTTGCTCTAATTATCAATAATAGACGACCATTAGCCGCCAAATACAAACATATACGCTTTATATTACAATATTCCTATTCATTTTTGAGTGGTTTAGTTTAGAACGACTGGATATGTTTGGGTACTGCTGACGGCTGCATTTCACGGGTATCTCCCAGAGGTCGCCGCGCAGACTGCCGGTCGAGTGCTGCCTTGTTTAACCTGCGGTGTGGACGGAAACCTAGGTAAGTCAACAAAATGGTGACGAATTACTTTAGTTTTATTAGTAGGTACACAGTTTGGGTTAATAAAATCAACGATGTTTACGCGTTATAGGTTAAATTCGAGCTTGTTTATTTGTGATGGTACGTGTTTAAGAGGGTTATTTCGCTTAACCTATGTATGGACAGTGTGGTCACTTCGGGGCATGTACGAACATGTCTAGTTTCGTAGATAAGCGTGCTTGCTTCATCGGAGTTACAATAGTTGTAACTACCTGTATTGTAATTTTAAATGCCAGGCATTTATTACGGGTTTCTTCCTGTTTTAGTTATTAATTCAGGCAGTTCAAAACCTACATGAAACCGTTCAAAGCAGCCATATATAGATTCCAAATCGTCGTGATTTAAACGACAGTCAATTATGATTATTATTAAGGGCAGGCAACCACCGAGAATAATAGTCTTGCTATCCAAATAAAATTCCCAATCACCACTACGAGCAGTGGACTGAAGATTTATTTGTTGCACACTACAAGGCTTAAAATTTCATCTATTTCGGTGAACTCTTCTAAGTTTTCTTTATGAATGAAGTCTGGAGGTGGATACGTGCTAAAACACAAATCCAAGACATACCAATAAGAATAGCCACACTAAAATGGAATTGGGCTGGCTACGTTGTAAAGACAACAGATAGATGGAGTGAGAAAGTACCAAAGTGGAGACCTTGGGGAGAGAGAAGCAGCATCGGCAGACCACAACACTGGTGGGTAGGCGATTTAAAGAGAATTGGTGCTCCTAGTTGGTACAACTTGGCTCAGAACCGGGAAATATGGAAATATATGAGATAGGCCTGTATCCAACCTTGACTAGAAAGCGGCTAAGAATAAGAGAATGTAGCTTTATGCGGATTCAACAGGTATCATATTGAACGCCAGTGGTTTTGTAGTAAAGAAATTGACGTTGCTTGCAATTGCATACCTATACAAGGATAAACTTTACTTACCAATCCCTTTAGAGGTTATTCACAGGGCTTTAGTGAACTACTTGAACTACTATAGAATACTTGAACTACTGAAGAAGCGTCTATGTATAGGGTGATCCGAATCATACTTAAGAAGCTGGATATATTATTTCAGTCATTTTGTCAGAAAAGGTTTAATTTCTTAGTGAATTGTGAATTAGTTATACATATATTCTGAATTTAATATTAATTGTGAAAAATGTATATTATTTGAAAACATTTTTAATATACTCAACTAATTAGGACTATTGAGTAGGAGAACAATTTTTTTTAAATGTCTCTCACTGCAGAAAGCTGGTGAAATATCGCTTTGCTTTGGAAAAGTGCTTAAGTAGTTCTGCCTTGAAGAAAAGTGAAAATATATTTCAAAATGTATACAGTAAACAAGATTATTTATTGGTAAATAAATTATATTGAAATATGAATGTATGTACATAAGATTTACAATTCTCAGAATATCACATTTATTTTAGGACTTTGGTTTGCACAATAGTAGCTGAATATAATTTATTTATTTAACAATGCTGGTTAGGCACCCTGATTTTTCAGTGGACAGCTTTTGTACTAACAATTCTGAAAACCCACAAGCTAAAATACCATTATAATGTTTTCTTAAAACTGCGTATAAAATTGACTAAACAAGAAAATACTTTACCTAAAATTAACATTTCTAATACTCCACTAATATACAACGAAAACTAATATGTGGACGCAATTTTTCGCGTATATATCACTTCGTTCAACCGTTCAACCAATTTTAATTAGAAGTCGTCCTTATTCTCCTTATTCAACCTCCGAAACGCTTCTTCGTCGAACTGTAGCTTCTTGTTCTTGAGCAGATGCCTTCTCCTCCTTCTCATTTTAAAGTTACGTATAGACAGGAAAACTAAAGTAAGACCAGCCACAATGAAACTACCAGTTGTGACTATTTGGAGATACGGAAGCACCATTACGGTGAAGTACATCAGAGTTGAGATGTACCAAGGCAAGCCTACTTGATTCTAAAAGGAATGCGTCAATGTAGAATACTAACATATTAGGAAAAATACATACATATTCTGCCCAAAACATTGGGACTGTGAGGTCGCTAAATTTATCTACAATTTCGTTAAAGCCCGACAACTTCCTCATGACTAGATTACTTTGTGATCGAGCTCGGGATTCCATCGGCAGTCCTGTTATCTATAAATAATTGATATCTTTGAATATATACTTCTTTCATATAATGGAAGAAGTGAGAACACACTTACTGGTTCGACAATAACGAAGGAACCGTGTTTGTCTTCGTTGGGTTCCAATCCATCCACGTAAGTGTGGAGAATGTTGTCTCCGTAAAGGAAATGGGGAAAGCTTGCGGCCATTGGAAAGTCTGTAAGATGATGTTATTAAAATGTAACCGTGTCGTTCTTAATCTAACCGGCACGGCACGGTCCAAATGTGCACGGCACGGTCCGAATATGCACAGCACGCGCATATTTGGACCATGCCGTGCGTATTCGGAACATTTTCTGCCTAAGCGAATCGTTCCGTGTGCACTGATTCATAACCTAAATAGTTACTACGACCCAAAACATGCATATGATCTACGTATATTGCAGGGCCCTAAGAACATTTCTCGATAATCTAAAACTCTATGGTATCATAAAACTATAACAACTCACCATAGTAACATTTTGAGACGTCCGAAAGACCATTTGGTAGCGGGGGATCCCCTAAATAACAATCCGTATACAGAGGTGACGTCCTATCGAATGTATTGTTGGGCAGAATGAATTTAAACGCATCCACTCCGTATTTAGGAACAGTACCTACAAATTACCAAATTATATTTCTTCTTCTTCTAATTTCTTTTTCTGATTATAGACCAACAGTCTGCTAATTACCTACAATGCAGTAGGTTCTATGAGCCCTCTTTGCACGTATGACGGGCAGGAGGCTAGCCTAACCCATCGAACAAATTGTATTTAAATATTCTAAAATAAAAATTAAGGAAAAAGTGTCTCCAATTTTGATGACAATATACCACATCTAATAAATAGAATCGGCAGCACAACATTCAAATTTATGATTATAAATAGGTAAAAATGAGTGAGCTCTGATGGGTGTCCACATTATTGATCAACTACATCTAAAACATATAGAAAAACTTAATTTTGTTTACTTACTGCCATAGTACAGTGGCGTAGCTTTGCATAGGGTTTTCCGCCAATAGAGTAAAGTGGAATTTTTTGTTAGGAATTGATGGTAGGCAACTCCCTCCGTAGAATTGACGAGTTTGTCGTCGCACTTATTTTCATATCCTGGCAGGTATTCAGAGCCATCGTATTTGTCGATCTTAAAATATTGGTCATGTCCGTTTTTCAGCCCTATATAAACTGTTACCAAGTCTTCGAAATTAGTGTAAATCTGAAAAGGAAAGTAAGACATATAATATGCATCGCACTGTACACAGATTTTAGTGTTATAGTTTCTATTGTTATATTGTAGATGTGTGAATAGATTTCTTCTAAGTTGAGAATTTGATTTATTTAATTACAACAAATATACAGAGTGTTCGCTTAATATTGCAAATTTGCCAAGTTTTCCTTGTAAATTTTGGGAGAATTTAATAGAATCAAGTAAGCTATATTAATACGGACATTAGGTATAATTGTTAATCACAATAATATTTCTAATTAGAATCTAAGAAAATATTAATCTTACCCTGCTAAGGATCCCCATATTTTTGACAGGAACTAAGGAAGGGGCGACGGATTGGGCCACGTCCAAAATTGGATCTGTGAAATTCCAAAGATAGTCGTTGATAGTTGTTTCAACAATGGGACGTGACTGGAGACTTCTCAGCAGTAAGTTGAAACCAAACTTCGTGAAAAATGAAGCGTCCCACAGGTATGACGCCATACCCTGTATATAAAATATATTAAGTATTTTATTCAGAAGAACATTATTATTATAATGGTTTTGTCTGTTCCATGAAAATGATTAATGACTCGTATTTTCAGGGAACGCTGCGATTCGCCAAGTACCATTCGCCGACTAACGTTTCGTCGAGGCCGAGGCACGATTCACCACTAAGAATGAAATATTGGATATTGCAAACATTAAATTCTTTGTTTTTGATGCTAGATGCTAGCACATCTCTGATTTTTTTATTTTAGCAAAATCTGACAACTTGTTTCTCTTGAAATGGCACATTGCACTTCAGTTCTCAAACATTTCCTCGGATTTCTTTTACTTCTTATAATAATCTCTATGTAGGTTGGTGTATATTTTAAAAGCAAGCAGATTTCATCTATATCTGTAAATTTACACTACTAAAGTATGGAAGCAGTGAGACAACTCTACAGGAGATTTTTCTTTTTAGTATACATTGCCTATGTAATTTATCGTTGGAACAAGAGGATTAATGGAACAATAACCAAATAAAACAACAATCTAACAAATTTCGAGAATGCATAAATGATTAGACAAGTAAACCACGAAGCAAACCAGTATTCGAATAATCGTTAAGTGATAGGTACAAATGATCAATCAACGATAGGCGAATAAACAGACAAATAATTGAAAACACTCATAGGAATAGTAGAAAGATCACACAATCCATTATCAGATTAATTATAAAAAAAAATCGAAAAATCAATTAAACAAATAGTTAACAATTCAATCAAGCAATTAAACAAACCAACAATCCAAAAACAATTACGCGATTCACTGAACTGCAAAGTTAAATAACTTTTTCTTTGACTCCATGAATTAAAAAAAATTGACCCAATGGTCTCTTCAACTTTATTAACATTATTTACAGTTTAATGTTATTGGTATGACTACATGGATTTAATTTGCACTGCACTACACGCGTTGGGGTAGGTCTAGCGGGTCAAACCGTTTCAGTCTTTTAACCCGCGGCATAATGAGAAGGTCCGTGGCAAGGGCGTTAGGGTGGCCGCTGAGGCGATTCTGGTATCGTTTACTCTGGATGGCGATTTCTTTTTTGATGGTGGGTATTTCTAGCTCTCGATGTATGACATGGTTCGGTACAAACCAAGGTGCATTACAAATAGCTCGCAATATCTTCGACTGGAAACGCTGTATCTTCAGGATGTTGCAGTCGCTAGCCGAACCCCACAGTTGGATGCCATATGTCCAGACTGGCTTTATTATGACATTGTACAGGAGGAATTTATTTTTCAAACTTAGGTGAGATTTTCTGCTTAATAACCAATACATATTTCGATAGATCAGACCTAGTTGAAGTCGATTTTACCAAATGTGTTTGGACCACGTTAGGCGTCTGTTTAGGTGACGGCCGAGGTATTTCACACCATCTTTTTGTGGGAAAGAGGTGTCATTTAACTTCACCTCAGGGCATATTCCTTTTCTTAGACAGAAGGTTATGTGGGTCGATTTAGTACTGTTGGCTTTGATACGCCATAATTTCAGCCATTTCTCAACTTTATCACGATGTTCTTGTAGGAATTCAGAAACAAGGACTGGATCTTGGTTTGAGGCTATTAAGGCCGTATCATCGGCAAAAGTAACGGTCTCCGTATTTCTAGTTATTGGAAGGTCGGCCGTGAATAGGAGATACAAAATGGGGCCGAGGACACTGTCCTGTGGTACTCCAGATTTTATAGAAACTAGGGAAGTGCGAGAATCGCCATGTTTCACTAGGAAGCGTCTATCGTTCAGGTGGGACTGCAATACCTTGCAGAGGGGGTGGGGTAAGTTGTTCTTGATTTTATAAATAAGACTTTCATGCCAGACCTTGTCAAATGCCTGAGAGATGTCAAAGAAGGCAGCAGAACAATACCTTTTGCTCTCCAGGTCGGCTATAATCTTCTTGGCGACTCTGTGCACTTGTTCGGTGGTAGTGTTTCTGGCGAAATCCAAATTGATGGTCCGGGACTAGTCTTCTTTCCTCTAAGGTGGGTTTCAACCTGGCCAGGAAGAGTTTCTTAAATACCTTCGATAGCGTAGGCAGGAGACTAATCGGGCGGTAAGAAGCTGCTTCTGTGGAGTCTTTACCGGGTTTCTGAATAGGGATCATTTCTGCCACTTTACACTGCGAGGGAAAGTAGCCCAATCTTAGTATGGCATTGAAGATTACGGTAAGCATTTTGACGCCTTCGTATGGTAACTGTTTCAGTATTCTCCCCGTTATCAGGTCATACCCCAAGGAATTTCTTAGGGTTTAGGTCGGTTTTAAATACCGATCTGATTTCAGAAATCTTAAATGGCTTGGTTGGAAAATCCATTTGATAGGGAGCTTCGAGGATTGCGGGGATGTGCTCCTCTTCTATAGGGAGGACCTCCATTGGGAAGGGTTTAAAGACATTACCGAGGTGTTCCGCAAATCTGTTTGCCTTTTCTTCATAATTTCTGGCCCAGTGCCCATCTAGAGTCCTGATGGGTGGATTTCTAACTTGGGGGCGCTTTAACTTTTTCGTGACCATCCAGAGCGAGCGATCAGTTGAGTCTGTGGCCGAGAACGTTTCTAGGAATTTCTTGATTCCATGATTTTTGTTTTGATTTAGTAGTTCTTTCAGTTGTTTGGTGGCTCTATTGTAGTTTGTCTTATCTCTAGGATTCCGTGTAACCTGCCAGTGCTTCCTTAGCTTCCGTTTTTCGTCAATCTTTTCCTTAACATAATAGGGACAATTGGTAAGATCTTCTGGTTCTCGCTTTATTGGAGTAGATCTCCATGCAGCTTGCTGTATGGCGCTAGTAGGGCATTCTTACAGCTGTATCTACATCATTTTCTGATTTGAGTGGAAAATTTATATTTAGGTACTTTGCCAGGATGCTAATGAAATAATTTATCAAAGCAATAATAGAAGAATTATATAAATACATAATCCAAGAAAATCTATGAATGTAACAAATAACCGATAAGCGAACAATAACAAAAAACGTTAAATAAACAATTAGTTATTGGAATGAATAATCAAAAAACAAATAAGTAGGTGATCAAACATTCACAAATAAATCATATACAAGCGAATAAGCAAACAATGCAACTATTAAAGCATCGTAAACTGTTAAATAAACAAAAAATCGATTGATCAAACAAATAATCTACAACCGAATATTTGATTCAAACAAATAAACAAACACCAAACTATTCCAACTAATAATTGTTAAGCGAGCAAATGAAAAACACGAGAAGAAGCATACAAACTAACTTGAACAATCATGTAAGCCAATAATTAGGGAATTATATATACGAATAATTAAGCAAATAAACAAGGAATTGAAGAATTGACTTTATTAAGTAGGAAACAAACATTGAAGCTGTCCACCAGAAGAATAGATGAACAATAAAAGAAACGAACAACTAAAATACCAAACAATTACTCAAAATAGTAATCAAATCAATATTTACATAATCAAACCCATCAAATAAATAAACAGTTACACCAACAGTCGTTAAACAATCAATTTAATTATTAAGTAATTATGAAAAATCAAAGAAATCCGTCATATATCAATTGCACAAATAGGTAATCATACAATGAAACACATAATATGAGAACGACTATCGAACAAACAACTAAGGAAACAGACAGGTAAATTAACACATACAAAATATTGTATAATAACAGTTAAACAAAGCAAGCGGCATAGCAACAATCGGCTATTCACACAATACATAACCGAACATTCAATCGAATAAATATTCACATAAATTAAAACTCAAACAATAAATGAAATAAAATAATTAAATGAATATACCACAGAATAAACAAGTCGATTGGACAATCAAAGTAACAGAGCTAAATCCATCAAACCAACATTTTAACGATCACATGAACAAATAGTTGAATAACTAAACAAAATTAAACAAGTAATTGATTAGCAAACACTCAAATAAATAAAGATTAAAATGGGCGGACAATCAAGCATTCGCTTAAACAGTCAAATAAACAAAAATAGATTAAGGTATAATTATAAATTAAGTAAAAAAACAATATGACAATTAAATGAATGTACACTGGAGTAAATAAAAATCGGTAAGCAATCGGTCAATTGATTTACAACGCAAGTATAGAAATGATTCCATGATCAAGTAAATAGCTAAATCAGCAAAATGGTTAAAAACCAGACGATCAAGTAAGCAAATAATCGTTTCAATCATTAAACCAACAAATGGATTAATAACAATACAAATAAGCATGCAACTGGTAAGCTAACAATTAAACAAATAAAGATACAAATAAGTGAACAATCAATCAATCGCTTAAACAACCAAACAAACAAACAACAGATTAAGGAATAATTAAAAGAATAATAGAGGCAATTAAATGAATGTACACCAGAGTAAATAAAAGTCGGTAAGAAGTAAGTCGAATAATTTACTACACAAAAATAGAAACAACTCGATGATCAAATAAATACTTAGGTAAATCAGCAAACTAGCAACCATTATTTTAATTACTTTCTTTAGCTTTCCTGTACACGAAACAAAAACTATACTTTATTTCTTTCGTTTATTCGTTTTTCTCATTTGTTTAATGAAAATTATGCAAGAAAACGGAAGCTTCCATTAGTGTTCTGTTTAATTTACTTGTCAATATTTTTCAAAAGTTTATCAATTGTCTTGTGGTTACTCGCATTATGTTGTTCATTTGTTTTGAGACGTCTGTGTGAGAACACAAAAAAGAATCGAAATAGTCTTGTTTTAATTCTTAGAACACTAATACAGTAACCGTATTTCGATTTTGCTTTGGAAGTTAAAAATCCATGAACACAATTTGTAGTTGATACGAAATTTTAACAAAGTGTTTTTTCTGCTTGTAGTAAAAGAAAAACATAACATTTTACCATTTCTAATGTTAAACAAATGTTTTTATTACCTTTTTCATGAAACAGGTATTTACATCTATAACTGCTTTTTTTTTCATTTTGTTAAAGCAGCGTTATGCGTGAAAAACAATTATGCTGTATTTTGTACCGAGATAGAAAATGTATAAATACTTTTGAAATATACCTCGTAGATGCTAATATGGACTGTATTAGTGTGACACAAAAAACTTACCAGAATTGCTAGATTGGGCATGATAAGTGTTTGGTTGAGGTCGATGTCGTTCATTTCTGGCAGGTAAATTGCTGTCCTTTTGGCAACATACGATAACGTACCGTTATCATTAAATGTTACATTGTTATGTGTTAGTTTTTCCCTGTAAAATTAAAGGAAAGATTGTAATGCTTATTTTGAATTATTCTGACTATTTAGACTTAGGGACTAACCTGACTTTCAAAAAGTTTAGGTAATTTTACGGTTATGTAAATTCCTAATCAAATGGTTGAATTTTCTTGCAAACATCTAATAGAATTAGTTTCCGGGTAAAAATTATCATCATAACTAAATGAAAACCAGCCAAACTTATGTTTAACGGAAAATCGGGATTAGTAGTTATATTATTATTGACAAAAAATACTCACATAAATACTATCGGCCCTACTTCTTGTAACCGTAACTTGGTATCAGTGCCGTTTAGGAACTCTTCCGAATTTGTTATATTAAACACGTATACCCTTAATAAAACTTCATCTGGAGGACTTTTCCACCACTCGTAGGGCGGCAAACCTGCAAGCATAAAATAATCATAAACTAACACAACAACAGAAAATTTGCAACATTCTGCTCTTGCTGAATGACTATAGCAAGATATCAAAATTGAATTTTACAGTGGTGTGAAAAAGTTTTATATAGCGAAAGCGTGTAATTGTTTCTTGAAATTTTCCGTAACTTTTTGACTTAATAAATAATAGATTCAAATATATTATCGTTACTATGTAACCATTTCATCTGCTTGGTGTGATTCTGGGATTTTAAAGAAAAATCTAAATCTAAATCTCCTAATGACTATAATTCTGAAAAATAATGAGGTGACTAGAAATTACTTAAAACTCATTTGTACAGGAAATACTTATGGTATTTCCACTTTATACACCCTGTAATTATTTAGGACAATTATTTTCGATTTACATGTCATTCATGTTGCACCATGTCCTAGCGAAAGAAACAGATACAATTATTCGACAAAAAGCGGTATCCAATTATTTTCCATCATAAGGAAGAAGCTTCCGCTCGTAAAATTGCTAATAAAGTGCAAAGTAATGAATCAACTATCGATTAAATAAATCGGAAGTATGCCAAATTGGGCAAATTGAAGATAAACCTCGGAGTAGATGACCAAAAATATGTTCTGTTAAAAATGCTGGTTTGTTAGAAAGAAACAGCCTGACTGATAGTACCCTCAATTCCACAGAACTGACCAAATTATGGTCAGAAGCTACGGGTGTATATTTGTGTACATCTACTGTGAGAAGAAGACTTCTAAATTTTAGAAGCCGAGGATGTAGAGCACGCAACAAACCCCTACTTTCCGAAAAACAGAGATTCACTCGTTTACGATGGACAAAGGAACATCGTCACTGGACACCAGAACACCGGAAAATATCAATATTCATGGTGGTAATACGTATATCGGAATGTTTCCTGGGGAAGAATTTTTACCAACAATAAATCACCCGACCTCTGTTATGGTATGGGGATCCATGTCTGCCGAATGAGTTGGTCAAATGCATGTTGTCTCTGGGATTATGAACGTCACAAAATACATTGTAGTACCGCTGAATATGATATTTAATATGGGAAAGATTTATTTTCCAGTATAACAATGAACCTTAACATAGATTTAAGCAGATAGAATAAATTCCTACACCTTAATGCTAGCGAAAACTTGTGGCTAAAGGTAGCTACTATCATTTCGAAGAAAACACCGTAAAAAATGGATCTCTGCATCTCTGCAGAAGAACTTAGAAAACTGGAAAATTCCATGCCAAATAGATGCAAATTAATCATCAAGAACAAAGGCCGGCTGATAACGTATTAAATTATTCTAATATTAATAAGAAAGTTTCACTCCGCCAATGCCTGTCCCAAGTCAGGATGAGAAAGGAGGAGGGGGATCTAGGGATACAGACGAAATAGCCAACAGTTCATAGGGCAGATGAGGATGAAACAATCCCAATGGCCAACGGAGCAGAAAAACCAAAAGGGAAGGTAGGGATTTTTAGTTTAGAGACAATGGCTAACCTAGGGGAACAATACCCCGAAATTAAACCATCCGGTCCTCCAGGTTGGGGTTGAGGCGTCAGGAAAGCACCCTAGCACTCGTAAACAAAATTTTTCGCTAAAAAGTTCAATAAGAATAAACCGGATGAAATACAAAAACGATGAACACAGTTGAGAAAAAGGACTATGAATACAGGAACATGGAACGTGCAAGGGTTAGCAACGAAAAGACAAGAAGAAACAGAAAAAATACAACAACAAAGTTCTGAAAAACTGATTAATAGGTTGTTCGTTGGCATGTCAACATTTTGAGAGAAACTAATTACGAAATAGAGACCCTAGCGCCATCTACAAGCTGTACGTGTATTATACACGTACAGGTCGTAGTTCCTATGACTTCTCGCAGATGGATGTACAGTTAGCTCGTGGCAACAAGGAGTATCGTAGAATAATCGCGTCTCATTTCATGACGCATCAACAACAAGAATATTCCAGAAGCTATTTACCTCGTACATATATATACGAGCGCGCGCATTTGAGTTACAGTCAGTGCAATTAAGTTACATTCACACAAGGGTCACAAGTGTGTGCAATTTTTACGACAATAAAGTTTGTTGTTTTGTGCCATCTACTTTATTACAAATTATACAAAAATGGATATTAGAAAGTTTTTTGGTAAGAATGGTAAGTATTGACATTTATTTGGGTATCTACGTTCGCATGTGTTATACCGTGTCCACACTAACGTTTAGTAAAAATTATATTTTATTTTTGTAGTGAATTTAAAACGAAAGAAAAGTACCAGCGCCAACAGCAGCAGCAGCAGCGAAGAGGGCAAGGAAGTACAACCACCCTCTGCATCAGGCACTGCGACTACAATGACTTCTTCTATGGTTCAAACCACGGTGCCAGACAGTGAAAGTAATACTGAAGACGACGGTTGTCATGAATATGATATTGGAAATATCGTTTACTTGGCGACCACTATGTCGATTGATAAGAGAAAACTTCTGGAAATGGCAGGGTACCTTCGAAAAACTACGATTTTGCGGCAGGTGCCAATTACCTCAAGAGGAAATTCAATCACCAGTGGCTGGGTACATATTCACCATGGTTAGCTTACTCAGGCGACTCAGAGGTGCTTTCAGTAAATATTGTGTGTTGTTTCCGCCGTCAGCCAGCATGATGAGAGGTAGTTGGGATTCTTTCATCATCAGACCTTTCACTAAGTACAAGGACATATGGCTGCAATGGAATCTGCAAAATCGTTCATGGAGGCCGTTCCAGGGGACATCCTACTTCACCAGTCTTCGCAAAAATTAATAGAAAAAAAACAAAAAAGTACTGCCCTCAGTTGTTTCCTGCATCATTTTTCCGACATACATTATTTACCTTTCAGAAGCAAAAATCTGGACGAAGGGGTACTTATAGACTTATGCTGTTTACGCGTCGAAGCAGGTGATTCACAATTAAAACACCATTTTGTGTAAGAACCGAAAAACGCAGTATACCGGTCACCTATCATACAAAATGAAATAATCGATCTATAAGACACTACAATAAGAGAACAAATCGCCTCAAGGATTAAGGAAGCTTACACTTGCAGCATTCTGGCTGACGAAACCGCGGATATTTCGGGCAAAGAACAGCTGTCTATTGGATTACGTTTCTTCGATGAAAATGCCAACACAATCGAAGAAGAATTTTTAGGCTTTGTAGAGCTTGAAAGGCTTGATGCCAAAAGTATTGCCAAAGCCATTGAAGATTTTGTGATAAATTTCAACCTAGACCGTGGTAAGTGTGTGGGGTTAGGCTTCGTGGATGTTCCACCCTGTCTGGGAAAGAAGGGGGTGTGCAAGCGATCTAGAGGCAAAAGTACAAATAAAGCCTTGTATTTCCATTGCTCCTCACACAAGCTAAACCTTGTCGTGAGTGACTTAAACGTTATCTCGGAAATTCGAAAATGCGTTGGAACTATCAAAGAGATAATCATATTTTTTGCGTGTACGTTTTGCGACGCAAACTTATTGTGCACATTTCTAAATTTTGTGAGATTACCTGGTCAGAGAAGTATAAGAGCATACGTGTTTTAAGGATCGCTTCGTCGATATTGTTGAAGCATTAGAGAAATTAACTGAAGAGGGTAATACAGCAACAAGAAAAAATGTAAAGTATTCCTCTATACTGTAACCCGTAGCAAAATTCACTGCAATTCAAGGCACTTGACATAGTTAAAGCTAACCAGCGCAGAGAGCATCGGGAAGATGCGGAGAACGTCACAGTTGACGTTTCGAAAGAAGCAGGCGACATTGCAAGGCATTTGAATGTTGATATAACTGCCATTCGCGTTGCTAGCCGACAAATGCATAGAAGCAACCCTCCAGCTGAAATCCATCCGAATTTTGGACAAGGTCTCTAATAAGTCGTTACTTGGATTGCATCATATCATCTTTAGAAGTCCGATTTTCTGCAGACAAATCGCCTGCATTTTCATTGACACATTTGCATCCTAGTAACATGAGATGTTTGATTGGAGGAATGGAATGAAAGTACTTCACGTTGTGCATTTTTTTACAATTGGAAGGCATCGAAGGAGAAAGGGAATTGTGGTTCAAAATGTGGAATGAGGTAAAATAAGCGACAAATATCAGTGAGGTTCTAAAAATGAGCGAATTGTTTTTTCCAACCATTAGAAAGGCGCTACTGATTGTGATTTCACAGCCCTGCGCAACAAGCACTATAGAGCGTTTATTCAGCTTTCTTCGCCGAATTAAAACATAGCTTACGAGCACTATTGGTAAAAATAGGTTAGCCATGCTAAACATTCATCGTCAATGTGTTTTCGCAAACAACGAACAATTAATGGAAGCTGTAGTTAGAACATTTGCAACTAACCCTCGCAAACTACTGTTCAAACATTACTATTATTAATAATCAGTGTCTTTCTTTTGTAATTGTGTATTATTGCACCCCCTGGACCCCTTCTCCCATAAAAGAAGTTATATTCACAAAGCTGTTACCCCCCCTCTTCCATTTTAAGCTGGATACGCCCTTGACAGCTGATGTAATATGGGAACGTCCAAAGAATGGGAGACAACAGCTTCCGAAAGAAGCTATTGAATGGTTACCTGTGCAAAGAAGAAAGTGAGGTCGTCCAAGGAAACAATGGTACCAGGGAATACAAAAAGCGATGCAAGTCTGACAAATCCAGAACGGTCAGTAGATGGACAGAGCCCTGTGGAGAAAGTTATTGAACACCGGAAGACCCGGAGAATGGTTAATAAATCGGAAGAAGAAGAAGAATAAGAATGTTTTGTAATATCGCACGTTTTAGCTTAAATTACAATAACGAATTGTACAGAATTTTGATGAATTAATATTTTATTTTAAGTTGTGTTTCACTAACAACCAAAAAGTTGATCTGATATCTGTAATATATTACTGTTTTTGAATATCTATGTAGATATTTGCATTTATTGGCTAAGACAAATTAAAAAATATCATTTTAATACAGGTTTTTCGCAATGTCTCAAGTGATGCAAGATTTTTTCACACGAATGTAAGTTTTAATAAACATGTATATCTGAATTACTATTTGCTAAACCTCCAAACAAGTGAAAAAACACAATTAGTAAGAAACTGGAACGAAATTTAGTGGTTATATAATATAATGGCTAGCAGGTTCTCATACAAATATGCGCCGGGCTATTATAAGAATAAATTGGTAATCTAAGAGTGTGATGAAATCTCACCTGGTAGCATCCGTAACCTTTCGTTCATTAAAATTTGGAAAGGCGTCCAGATAATTGAGGTTATTCCTAGAAGAGTCAGTATTGTTCCAATGAGAAGTGTATACCAGGGACCTGCAATAAATTAAGAAATTTGTTAGAATAATTTAGTGTTTATGTTTAACATTTTGTTTTTAAGGTTAAAGCACTCGAGTTGACTGATTTTAATAAAATAAATAAATTTTTAATTAGTAACTCCCTGTCTGATAGCTTTCTTAGTATTAGAATATTAATGTTTCTTGATTACCTTAATCGATGGTTTAATTATTTAAATGTTCTAGTTTTGATTACGTCGTTACTTCGTTGAAATTCGTGATAATTAAAGTCAAATATATTTTAATAGAATTAAAACTGATTAGTTGACAATTTAGATGTTTCATTATTCGATTATCTGCTTGTTATTAATTTGTTATGTTTTATACCATCGATGGTTTATTTCTTCAACTGTTTGCCAATCTATTAATTGACTGTCTATTTTAGCATGCATTTGTGTAAGTGCTTAATAATATATTCATTAATTTTTTCAATTACTATTAACTGATTGCTTGTTCGAGTGTTCCTAAATTTATTGTTAGATTTAAAAAAACAGTGTCATTATTTGCTTCTTCTTCTTCTTCGAGTGCTTGATCTCTTACAAGACGTAGCGATCTTCTATCCTATGCCTGTTTTGCGCGTTTAGAATACCACAGATATAGGGGACCTACAGCTTAACGTGGAATCCGAACCACGGGAAGTGTAATCACTTCTACTTCAAAGAAGATTTAGTAGGCAGAATACCTCGCTGGGTTGCCATTGCCTTGCGAGGGAGAACGGCTGTTAAAAATCCGATGTTCTGGTACTGAGAATTGAACCCAGGACATTCAGCGTAGAAGTCTAATGTGCTAACTTCTAGCCCACGGCCGCCTTATTCACTTACTTTATTGATTGGTTTGTTTGTTAGATTGCTCGCCTAGACATTATTTGTTTGAGTAATCGATAATTTACTTATTTGCTTGTAATTTATTCGAAAACTCTTTTGCCATATTCTCGGTTGGTTTCTAATCGGTTATATGTTTGAATATTCGTTAATGCGCTTCTTTGATTGGTCAAAATTGCTTATCAAAGATTCTTCGATTGTTCGATTCATCTGATTATTCGGTCCTTGACCTGTCGATTGTTCGATAGAACTTTCGCTTGATTGAATTGATTATCTGTTTGATTTTTCAACTATTTATTTGTGTGTTGCTTAGAACGTATCTGATCGACTGTTTATCTACTGTTTTTTTGATTTGATTGTCTGATTGATCATTAAATCATTAAGTCGTTTTCTTTTAAATGTTCAACTGGCTGTTTGTCGATTTTTATTTACACCAGCAGGATTCATTTAATTGCTTCATTATTCATTTATATGACCTTAATAATTCTTTAATCTTCTGTTGGCTTGTTTGATTGTTTAAGTGATTGCTCGATTGTTCACTCATTTGTATCTTTGATTCTTAATTGTTCGTCTACCAGTTGCTTATTTATTTGTATGGTTATTCAACTACATACATGTTGATGTCATAATTAGAACGTTTATTGACTAGCTGGATTGACTGGCTGTTTGCTATTTTGCTGATTTAATTATTTATTTGATCATTCAGTTGTTTCTATTTTTGTGTAGTAAATTATTCGACTTACTTCTTACAGACTTTTATTTAGTCTGGTGTACATTCATTTGTCTCTATTATTCTTTTAATTATTCCTTAATCTGTTGTTTGCAGTTGCATGCTTATTTGTATTGCTATTAATCCATTTGTTGGTTTAAAGATTGAAACGATTATTTGCTTGCTTGATCGTTTGGTTTTTTACCATTTTGCTGATTTAGCTATTTACTTGATCATGGAGTCATTTCTATACTTGCGTTGTAAATCAATTGACTGATTGTTTACAGACTTTTATTTACTCCAGTGTACACCTCATTTAATTGCCATATTGGTTTTTACTTAATTCCTAATTATTCCTTAATCTATTTTTGTTTATTTGATTGTGTAAGCGAATGCTTGATTGTCCGCCCATTTGAATCTTTATTTGAGTGTTTGCTAATCAATTAGGTACTTGTTTAATTGTTTAGTTATTCACCTATTTGTTCATGTGATCGTTAAAATGTTGGTTTGTGGATTTAGTTCTGTTACTTTGATTGTGCAATCGATTTCTTTATTCTGTGGTATATTCATTTAATTATTTTATTTCAATGATTGTTTGAGTGTTAATTTATGTGAATATTTATTCGATTGAATGTTCGGTTATGTATTGTGTGAATAGCCGATTGTTGGTATGCCGCTTCTTTTGTTTAACTGTTATTATACAATATTTTGTATGTGTTTAATTTACCTGTTGTTCATTTGATATATGACGGATTTTTCGTAATTACTTAATAATTAAATTGATTGTTTAACGACTGCGTGTAACTATATATTTATTTGATGTGTTTGATTATGTAAATATTGATTTGATTACTATTTTGAGTAATTGTTTGGTATTTTACTTGTTCGTTTCTTCTATTGTTCATCTATTCTTCTGGTGGACAACTTCACTGTTTGTTTCTTAGTTTATAAGGTCAATTATTCGATTCCTTGTTTGTCTATTTAACTATTCGTATGTATAATTCCCAAGTTATTGGCTAACATGATTGTTCGCGTTGGTTTGTATGCTTCTTCGGGTGTTTTTTCATTTGATCGCTTAACAATTATTAGTTGGAACAGTCTGGTGTTTGTTTATTTGTTTGATTCAATTATTCTGTTGTAAATTTTTTGTTTGATTAATCGATTTTTTGGTTATTTAACAGTTTACGATGCTTTAATAGTTGCATTGTTTGCTTATTCGCTTATACATGACTTATTTTTGAATGTTTGATCACCTACTTATTTGTTTCTTTGATTATTCATTCCAATAACTGATAATGCGTAATTGTTTTTGGATTTTTGGCTTGTTTAATTGTTAGATTGTTGTTAACTATTTATTTAATTGATTTTTCGATTGTTTTTTTATGTAATTAATCTGATAGTGGTTGGATTGTGCGATCTGTGTACTATTCCTTTGAGTGTTTTCTATTATTTGTCTGTTTCTTTGTTTCTTGGTTTATTCGCCTATCGTTGATTGATCATTTGTATCATTTATCGATTATTCGAATACTGGTTTGCTTCGTGGTTTACTTGTATAATCATTTATGCATTCTCGTAGTTTGTTAGATTGTTGTTTTATTTGGTTATTATTCAATTATTTATTCCTCTTGTTGCAACGATACGTTTGTGGATTGCTTATTTCTTTGTTTATTCGTTAACTACACTGTATGATTCGTTGTGCACATTTATATGTCTTGTGCTCTATTTTAACGTGTTTATGTGCATACTGTTCTGATTATTTGTTGTTCTTCATTATATTGCTTACTTGTTTACTGCAAGATGTGGATTTCTGTTTGTTCTCTAGTTGAATCATTCATCTATTAACTCATTTTGATTGTGTGACGTCTAAGTTCAGGCTTTACAGGTTCTTCCTTACACTTGTTTGTCAGTAATTTTCCTTCTGTATCTTTAATTAATTTATTAGAGCATTCACATTTGTTTGCATTAATTTGGTCGAGTATGCATATATTTTCTTGACTTAGTTTCTTGTTTTAAGTTTATCGTGCTGATAAAATAACTTTTAAGAGTTCATGTTTTTTAGCCCAGCAATATTTATCTGTTGTTTACTTGATTGCAGTTTTTTCCAATTTCAAGGCTTCCCACTTCATTGATAGTTTTTAAGTGCATAGGAAATGCAACATTTTCCTAGCGTGCTATTTTATGATTACCGTAAATAAGTACATTTGTTTACAACAACCAATGCCACTGACTGCAATAAAAATTGTGAAAATGAGGACTTCATGACTTCACTCAGTGCCTATCATGCATTTGTCATACAAAACTTGCACAAACGTTCGCTCTCGAGAAAAGCCTTGAATACAAATTGTTTTTGCAGCGGAAAAACTGTCAATTTCAATGGAATTTAAACAATTAGTTTAACATTGTTGCTTCACGAGCAATAGGTTGCAATTACTGTGTACTACTAATAACAAAGTAATCTAGAGGGTACATTTATTGTAATCTTGTTAATTGAAGCAATTTTTAATCTCTCATACTTGTATATGGCGAAAGCGATTAATTGTAGTAGCTGCCTTCATAGTAAAAAATAAATAGGATTTTATAATAAAAGTCAACTTTAAGATTGCAGAGTAAACATGCTTTTAAAATTCTAAAAGGAGGCATAAATGAATCTCATCATGGAAATTTTTAAAGACATTCTAAGATGTGCAAACAACAATGATTGCTCCTTCAAGGTTTTGTTTTGTATTTAACTGTATTAATTTAATCAACAAAATCATTAATTATTTGTATTTATCATCATTGTGATAATTATTATTATTATAGAAATCCATACACAGATTGAGTGTGAAAACATAAAAAAAATTGTTATTTTGTTAGGTCTTACACATACAGGGTGTTCGTGACATGTTTGTGAAGGTTACCGTCTGCAATTTATTGTAAAAACGCCAGTAATTTTTCCCGATTTATTAGAAAATGTATTTTTTGATCTTTGTATAGTTTTCTTGATATTGATGACTTTCTAGATGCCTCCTATTATTTTTACTTTAATGTTCTAACGAAATTCATCTTTTAATATTTTACCTTACATTACATCCGTAACAGTTGCCAACTGGAATTAACAATTCTTATATGGAATAATATTTGACCAGTAAGAATAAGCCATCATTCTTTTAACTAATCCAGATTGATTTTGACGGCTGTGATTTTAATACCGATCTTAGTCTACGAACTCTGCCATTGCCCGTCCCAAGCCATGATGCAAAAAGTGAAAGGGGAGGAGTACCAACCTCGTTAAAAAATCTTAGTTCAGTTGGCTCCGACTGATAGCAACCAGTAAGGGCCCCGGTCTAGGGTTACAGACGAAGATGGACACCGGTTCCGAAGACGGAAGAAGATATTATTCTTAACGCCGGAAGAAGCGGATGAATCATCTTCAACAAAAGGGAGGGCGAATCTCTACAATTGGGGACAATAATTTGCTTAGTGGACGGATACCCAGAAATCAAAATTCCTGGTCCTCCAGGTTGGGCGTTGATTGCTGGGCCTGTACTTCAACACCGTGAAAAATAAAAATCACAAAAAATCTTAAGAATTAGCTTCGGAAACAGCAGGACGGAACCAATAGGAAACTACAACGCAAACGAAACAGGATTATGAATTTCGCAACCTGGAACTTACGAGGAATCGCAAAACAATACGCAGAAGTCTTTGAGGAAATAGGAAAACAAGGAATATACGTAGGAGCCATTACAGAAACCAAAAAGAAAGGCAGAGGGGTCGAAGAGGAAGGAAATTATATACACATATATAGTGGTGTGGACAAAAATAAAAGAGCTAAATGCGAAGTCTCCGTGGTAATACATAGGAAATGGAAAGCATCAATAAAGAACTGGGGAGAAGAAGATGAGCTCATCGTAGTAGTCAATATGGAACTATTTGGCAAAGAAGTAGTAATAGTAGGAATATATGCATCTAATAATGACGCAACAATGATGTAAAGGAAGAATTTAATGAAAAATGACAAATATAGTAAGTGATATAAACCATAGGAAGGAAATAGTACTGATGGTAGACCTTAATAGCAGAATCGGAAGGAGGGTAAATGATCTAGTTGTGGAGAGATATGGAGAGATAGCAGGGAATGATAATAGAAATAGAATTATAGAGATATGTGGTCAATTCTCACAAAAAATATTGAATGGATTCTTCAAGCACAAGAAAATACACCAAACGACCTGGAGGCGACATACCCTGGGTTTGGAATCTATAATAGACTACATTATCATCCAACAACAATCTAATATTAAAGTCATGGATGTCAGAGTCCAACGAGGCGTTGAATGCGGCTCCAAAATGTATTTGAAATACATGGATGAAGATATATCACGAACAGCAAGGCAAGGAGATACGAGTGATTAAAACAATATTCCATTAAATTGCTTATCCGCGTTCTGGATTTGAATTTTAGATTTAAATTACACTCTAATTCAATGTAAATACTAATTACAATCTATCCTTAGAGATCTACATTCTACATTCTATGACGTACACGTATTTGTATTCTAATCTTCTACGGAATTGTATATACTGGATGCAAATTTTCTGATTACACAAATC
Source organism: Limonius californicus (assembly GCA_014611495.1). Taxonomy (NCBI): domain Eukaryota; kingdom Metazoa; phylum Arthropoda; class Insecta; order Coleoptera; family Elateridae; genus Limonius; species Limonius californicus. The sequence continues at coordinate 30,518 of JABXWE010023124.1, forward strand.
TTGTTTTTCAGGAGATCTTTCGGACTGCAGCTTTAATCTGAATTCAATTGAGATAGAATTTAAGTGCGAAGATATTACTGGCAATTTAATTCGGATATTTTATTATTTGCAGGTCTTTCGATCCGTTATGCAAGTTCTATTCTAACTCATTTAACATTAAATCTGATTTGATTAAATTTGAATTGGAGGAGATCTTTCGGACCGCAGCTTTGATTCGAATTCGCTTCAGATTGAATTTGGATATCAAGATATTACTAGCAATTCCATTGGGGCATTTTATTGTTTGCAGGTTCTTGAATCCATACAGTACGTTCCATTCTAACTCGTTTGGTTTTAAATCTGTGTGTGAATCTAATCAAATTGACAGTATTAAAATTGTGATTGCAATAAATCTGGATTTTATGCAGATCTTACAATTTAGATTGCACAATATTTGAATGTTATTCTTATAGGCAGGGAATCTTATATATTCGATTCGATCTGAATGAAGTCCGCTTATTTTGTAATTACAATGTCTATCTGGATTACTCAGCAGGTTAGAATCTGGATTTTATGAACAGATAACAGTTTTGACATGGATCTAACATTAATTGAATTTGGATCTATTTTCGCATTAGCGTAATCTTGTTTTAATAAGTTAAATTTTGGATTTCGTCTCAATCCTTCAAATTGGATTGAATTCTTTATTCAAATTCTATATAGATTCGGTTGGAATATTATATTTTAGTAATAATAATAGACAATTGCAACAGGACTATTATTATTATTATTAAAATATAAGTATGAATTTCAACGAAGTAAGGCAATAAACAATTAACAATTTAATATTATAATTAGATATTTGTAAATTTTCTAGTTATATAAATCTTGAAATTGAGAATATGTTACGGACTACAGCTTTAATCCGAATTCACTTCAGATTGAAGTTGGGTTATGAAGAGATTACTGGAAATTTAATTGGAACATTTAATTAGCTGTCGGTTTTTCGATCCGAATTCTAAATTCTATTCGAATTCTTACATTAAATCTACGTTTCAACCTTATCAAATTTACAGGATTAGAATCAGATAAGATAGGATTCTATTTGGTTGAAGTAAATCCGCCTTTCATGCAAATCTTACAATCTAGATTGTACAATATTTGAATTCTAATTTTATAAGAAAGTACGTATTCTCGATTCAATCTAAATTTAGTTCACTTTTTTTGTAGTTAAAATGACCAAAGGGATTCCTCAGTAGGTTAGACTTGATTTTATATAT
>JABXWE010023125.1:0-36874 GCA_014611495.1 Limonius californicus
TGCTGACCTCCGCCTTGTCCCCTTTGATCGGTCCGCCTATCGAGCCGAACCAGCACCCCAGCATCAGCAGCAGTAGGAGGTGGTCGCTGATTCCGTTGATCGGTGGTACTCCCTCAGTCCTCCCCCTTGGTCCTCTCCCCCTGAATAATTCTCGTGGGCTTTTCACTAAATTGTTTTGTCCTAAACCGCGTCCGCGCGCACTCCCGTCTTATATTGCGCAATACGCACGACTGGAATGCCCAACGTATGGAAAAGCGATTTAGCTAACTATCACTAGTGGATTAATAATGCCAATGAGATAGACGACGTACATGAATCCGCCAACGCAATTCAGTAGGTCTTTCGTCTTCAACAGAATAGTTCCCATCACCCATACCTCCTCCAGCTATGAAATTTGGATAAACAAATCGACTTGTAGTAGTGTAATTTCACGCGGCTCCTACACGCGTAATAACAATGATTTCAATTATGAACAATTAGTTATTTATTTTTTCCACTGATTATTCACACAGTCAACTAAAAACTACACTGAATTAAAGAATAAACTTACTGGCAACAAGACGAATAAATTGGCTAACTAAAACTAGGGTAAATAAATGCATTAACTAAGTTTAAACCGCTAAGCTAGCTGACCTATTCATATTTAAGAATTCTATTTTTAGCCCAACGCTGGCCCTGATCTTCGAGCACAGGAGGCTCTTTGTTCGTATTCGACAACAGTGTCTAGACCCACGCGGGAACCCGCCCCAAACGGCACCAAATGATCGAAACCGCAACTACTATTAATTATTTCAGCAAACTAACTGGCTAAAAGTTTGCTCTAATACAAAACTGTAATTTATCTAATTTAATTTGAACACTTATGTTTTAAGACACGCACCAAACGTCACAAAACCTACTACAATCGTGGAGCCTGCCTAAGCACGTCCACCCCTCGGCGCGGACCCTTGGACAGTACCGCAATTTTTTTGTCATTTATTTAAAGAATGTGCAAAGGAAATAGTAAAATCAACCAACTGATAAATCCAAGTTGAGTTGGCCGACCCAAATACCTAGGAACTTCGAATTTATTTCCTAACTCGCCCCGGCCGCTCCCTGATATTAATAGCTTTGTCAATTATGTGAATAGTGGATAAAGCAATTTATGACAACTCTACTAAACTGAATAATGAAATAACCAAGACCAGCCAAACAAACCAACACTTTGTTTTAAAGGAAAATAAAAGAATCCAAAACTTCCACTCGGCCGACTACCTGCCTTGCGATGATTTATGACCCAAAACTATTTTTAGACGGGGTCCCGATCCTTGTCTGGCCTGCCTGCACTTTGGTAACCGTGTGACTTGAAAAACACGACCGAACAACGAATATATGTATGTGCAAGTTCCACGAAATAAACCTATTTGCAGTTATTCGAACCATTCAAATTGAATCTAGTTAGCCTTTTTTATAGCGCAAAGCTTTTTCGAGCGCCTCCCCGCGATTATTCTAAATTAAACGCTAATTTCCCAAACGAAGCGGAGCCTCACTAAACGCGTGCACTACGGACGAGATCTGGAACCGAACTCCAGTTTTCACTTCTCAGTTCCCCAAGTGTATAAAATAAAATATTGCCGTATAAACCTCTAAAACATTTTAAATACTACTGCAAACAGATTTAAATAGAGACGTTTCGCTGCATCAGAGCGACATTCTTCAAGTATCTCTGTTTCTTTCCACTAAATGTGTCAGCCTACAGAATACGTCGCACGTACAGTGTTGGTGTTGTTCCGTTCGCAGATGTCACTACGACATACGTCTTTGTCGGAAATATGAATCTGCAAGCAACTAACAAAGACAGAAATGCGTTCAGTTCGTGCTGTGCAAATAAAGCGCTAATCCGAAACTGAAAATTTCCCATCGTAAGAACTATAGTACAATATAATTATACGTTAGAAAGATAAACTCACACAACTAAACATCAAAACTATTTGAAATTGGTTGTTTTACGCCATGTTAATAATTCCTAGTTACACACAAAAGTGAGCTTAAATACCTTTTTTTTTTCTCATTCATTCATACTACCGTTCCCCCAAATGGAAACCGCTTTCGCATTGCGGGCGTCCCTTACACACTAAACGTTCATCCAACATGCACCCTAAACTTAATTAAACGAAATGCGGTCGCTCCAGTCGGGATTCGAACACCCCAGCCGATCGGCCACATTTTGCTGTGACCTCAAGTGGCAACGCGTATCCGCACTACTCCACCGAGGCCCCGAGCTTAAATACCTAATATGCCATTTTGAGTTTCTGGTGGTTCATTCGATATAATATATAATAAACATTGTGACACTATATTTTTAATTTCATTTTCTATCAATATTTCGTACATCCCACTTTCTGTTATTTGCATTGTAGTGGCGAAGTTAACAATAAAATATAATGGAATATGTACATAAACGTTAGATTTGCTTTTCATTTGTGTCGACGTCAGCTTTCTTAGGCTCAATTAGCGCTGAGACTGCAACGCTTACTATTGGCAGAAGTGATTGCCACACCTAAACCAAGAACATAACAGTGGAATGAAATTACGCCGTAAAGCTTACAACTTCATAATGTATATATTAAAATAAGTAAATATTTTTTTATTGCACTAGAATGTTATGCATGATATTCTATTGATTAATAAATTATTTCGATGTTTAAATTTTGAATTCTCAGTTCAACAAAAACATTTTGGTAAAGTGTTAATGACGACGTTTCGACAAGAATCATAGGCATGTTATCGAACAATAAAAATAGAATGCGTCAGATTGCAATAAATTACTTAGCGCCACGACTCTATTTTAAAGAAAATAATCCGTCGTTTTTTTCTCTCTTTTGGTTTCGTAATCCGGATTGGTACACTCCTAAATACAAGCCTGTCCAACAGCTTTTCATGTTTGTCTACCGCGACCAGATCTAATCCAGTTTCTATCAGCAACGTTTTTAATGTCATCGGCGCCCCTCTTCTCTGAGGTCTACCGACGCTCCGCTTAGTTTGTCTACGTTTCTACCTTACAACTCTAAATGTCCACCTATCTGTATCCGTGCAACATGTCCTGCCTACTCCCATTTCAACTGTGCAACCCCCTCCATAACATCTGTTACCTTTATTTTGTGCCTTATTTTTATATTTGTTACTTCATATCGAAGACATATTTCAAATGTTGTTCTTTCTATGGCTTTGTGTCACTCAGTTTTTCAGCATTTTGTGTAAATGCCATTATCTCCATTCCATAAGTTCTCACCGTGAGAACACAACTATCATAAACCCTTCCCTTTAAGTTAATAGTAATATTCCTATTTTCTAATATGTGCTTTAGTTTTCCGAAGGCAAAACAAGTTAGAGCAGTTCTTTCCTCGATCTCTGCTGATTTATCTTCCCAGCATAATGATATGTTCTAAGTAAACGTATTCTTTCGCTAATTCTATTTGATGATTTTGTATGGCAATGACTTTTTGACTTTCACTCATAATTTTAGTTTTCTTGTAGTCCACATTTAAACCGATTCGTTGAGAAACGCCGTTAGTTGTTCTAACATCATTTTTAGTGTTGTTTTGGATCGCTACTAGATTAGATTATGGTTTCTAATTGGATAGTTAGCCCAGTTTGCTCTTGGACTTTATGGTCTTTTGTACATCCCCGAACCTTTCATAGTAGATCAGCGCCCTCGACGAGTTACAGGATGTTACTTACGAGAGTCTCATGCGTAAAGGCTGTTTCACGAAGTGTTCCCCCGAATAGTTGCTGTCTCTTGCGGTAAAGTGCTGGACAGTTAAAGATTACGTGTTCTCCACATAGTCTACAAAGCGTCTTTTCTGTATGCGCCAATTTTATATAGGGCTTTCACAGTTGGCATTGCCCTAAGGTATAAATCCTACCAGCCGTCTAATCTGAGTTCGTCCTAAATGGAGAATGCCAGTTGTGAGTCTGCGAGAAGGTGTTCCAATTATTTTCTTCCCCAGTATTTGACCCAGCTCTGCCTCCCAGCGAAAGATGTGTTGTGTAATGGTCCACATTTTTACTGCTGTTCTGATGCTTTATTTGGGAATACGGAATACAAGTTCAGGCCGTATCAACAAGATGGATGCACAGGATTTCGCTAGTAAATCTGCTTTTTCATTTCTCTCCACTCTCGTGCGCCCTGGCACCATATGAGCTGAACTACGTTCTCCTCACACAAAGATGCCAGATGGTTCAGACATTTTCTCGTTAGTTTAGAACTAATACAGGGTGATACAAGTGCTTCTAAAGCTGCTTGGCTGTCAGATAGAATGCTTATGCGTTATTGGGAGTATCCGCGTTTTGCATTTTCCTGGATACATTGCATTATTGTACAGATTTCAGATTGAAAAACTGTGATTTTATTTTCCAAAGGTATACAAATGTTGTCTTTCAGTCTTAGGCCATATATTTGGGCCCCTATGCCTTCTGCTGTGCGGCAACGGTCTGTGTACCAGACTAACCCATTTGACAATTGTGATGAGGATTTATGGCCTCCGTCATTGGGATTATATCTCGTAGTGAATGGTTTGTCAAAGGAGTACTCTTAGAGGATATAGTCGGTGTTAGGGAGTTTTTAAATAATCGATACGAGAACCGTTGGATTGGTCGTGGAGGACCAGTTGTTTGGCCACCTAGGTCACCTGATATGACACCACTGGCCTTTATTCTCTGGGGTATGTAAATTCCCAGGTGTACATCGTTGAACCAACAACTATTGTAAATATGCAAGAGAGAATTCGTACTTGCATAAACGAAATTTCTCCGGAAATTATCCTTCGATCTATTGGCTCCATTGGACGACGTTTCAATTTATGTATTGAAAAAGAAGGAAAACATTTCGAGCATTATTTGTAAATACCTAATTTTTATTTGATGTAAATTTTTAATTTTGAGTTTCAAAAAGTAGATTAAAATGTTAGTTTGCTTTTTGATAGGGAAAGAAATGCATTTTTAAGAAAAACGAAATACTATCGTAAAAAGAATGTTTTTAGGATCTCAATAATAAAAAAAAATGATGGCATTCCATTTAAAAAAAAATTGAAGGTCGCCATTTTGAAATAATTCGTTCAATTGAAAATCTGATCACCATCGTGTAGAGAATGTCCTGAAAGATATTACTGCCAAATATTTTGAAAGTAGTACCCATAGTGTGGCTAAAAAAAAATAAGGCGCTTACTCTGGAACAGGCTGTGTATAGGTATATATAGCATGGCAACCAAAGTGGCTTTAATTTAATTAAATTGATCAATGTTGCCTACTTAGACCAATACTTAGTCGTGCTCTCAATTTACTTAAATTTTAAATGTTTTCTAATCACGAGAAAACAAAATTGTTGCTTACTTTTAGTGAATGCTGCGAAAATGTTGTAGGGTGCAAATTATATACCAGGCGCTATGCAACTGAAACCGCATCGTCTGAAGAAAATATTTAGACGTCTTGATACTTCTTTAACAAACGACGATACATTTGTTAATTCCAGATGATGCAGGCCTACAAGGAAAAGGGCGAAGATTATGTGTATCCGAAACAAAAAAAGTTTTACTACATCTTCCCTCTTTTCCCAGCCTCGCATTTCTACTCCATACATAATTATACATGTTGCTATTATATCAAACACCATTAACCTCCTTCTGTAGTTTTCTTCAAATTGTCTCTTTGCGGTACTCTATATTTGCATCGCCTTCATAACTTTACCTGTTGTCTCTCTTATATGTTTTCCTGGTTTAATATTTCTTTGGAATGCGTATCTTAGATATTTTATTTCTTTTACTTCTTCTAATTAATTATCGTACCATATCAATTTTTTCCTCTTTCCTTCCTTCTCCTCCTTTTCTAAAAACTAGAATCTTAGATTTTTTCACATTTAATTCCATTTTCTGTTCTTTCGAATATCGTTGCAACGGTGCTGTCATGTCTTTCATTTGTCCCGTCTATTTTGCTATTAACACTATATCATCTGCATATGCTAGTGTCCAAACCTTCTTCCTGCCTATGACTACTCGTTCTGTTTACCGCTTTTTTATCTTGTTCTGTAAGTCTGAGATATACAGGATATTTTACAACTCGTTCCATTTGGTTTCCGAGACAGTTTAGAGTAAAACAATACAGGGGGTTAAAGTGGCATAATTAATTGAAAATTTTAATATCAAGTGGCATTTAACAGAACAAAATAGAATACTTGAAAACAGAATAGAAACATTTATTTCTTATATTAAATGTTCAAAATCAGCATATTAAGCTACACTAGCATCTTTCATTATTTAAGAAAGAAATCAATAAACTAAGCAAAATTCAGACAATTTGGTAATCGTTGTTATATATAGTTCAAATAATGCATTTAATTTTGTTGTGTTTCCTTAAAGGCCACTTAATAGTAAGTTAATTATGCCATTAAAGCTATAGTTCCATGTAGACTTCTGATTAATTAGAATGACACCTATGTTTATTCGACATTTTGTAATCAAAATAACCACACCTACCAAATAGCAAAATTTTTACACAAGTTGTGAATCACCCTGTATATCAGGAACAGAGTTGTAGTCAGTGGGCATCCTTGTCTTAGTCCTCGTTTTGTTCAAAATCGTTTTGTTTCCTTTCCTTTCACTTTTATTATATTTACACTATCTTTTTTCTTTTTCAGTCTTCTTCATGTTAGTCGTCAGTTGCTGTACTTGTCGCTTCTATTTCTGTTGTTCTTTCTTGTGCGGAGGCTATTTTTTCTTCGCTTTCCATTAATACCCGTTTAAAATATTTTTCCATGTATATTTTATTACTTATCTATGATCTACTTTTCCTTGCCTTGTTAATATACTTCCATGCTTCTGCTTCGTTCTTAAATTCTCGTATTTCTTCTTCGTAGTGCTTCATTTTCATTTTCTTCTTTACCTTACATAATTTTTTATATTCCTTATTTTCTTCTATGTACACTTCTTTTTAAATTCCTTCTTTTCCAAATTCTTAATTGTTGTCGTCTGGCATTTTGCTTCTGGATTCGTTGTCCCACCACTATTTTTCCTATTTTCCATTTGCTTATTATTTTTGTTCTTTAACTACATTTTCCTTGATCTTCTTTATGAGTTCGTCCACATTTTTTTGGTAAAAGCAATGATTTCCATATTCGCCCTATATACTTTTATACTATCTTCTGTCCATACATTTCTGTTTAGTCTTATATGCTATTCCGAAACGGTGACCTTTCTTCCTATTTCTATTGCTAATTGTGTTGTTGTTGGTTGGTGATCTGAGTGTATTTTCTCTCCTATTTCCAGATTTTTTATATTTTATAGCTCTGAGTAGTATACGTAATATCTTCCACTTCGTCTACGATTATGTTGCTACTTAAAATATTCCATCCTCTTTCTTGTATAAATTGTATCAATATTAGTTCTTCTATATTTTGTAATTTGTCTTTGCATTTTCTTTTTTATTGATCTTTATTTGCTATCCTATAAAAAATTCAATAATCTCAATTGGTGTGATATATGTACGTTGGGTTGCGTCAAGCGCTTTTTTAAAGCTAAATTTTTGTTTGTACTCCGTAAATTTACAATAAGCAAACCATATGTTAGAGACTATTAAATGACAAGTGTATAATTATATATTTTACCTAAATATATATATATATATATATAATTTGTATTTATATCTAGTCAATCTTTGTATATGAGCACTAGTATCCAATAAATTTAGGACTAATGTATTGCATGAGATTCTAATTTACTTAGAAACCATTTACAGCATTTTACAGTAATTACATTTTTGACTAAATTCACTTTTAGGTCACTTAGGATGTCCACATTCCTCACAAAGAAGAGAGCATCGCACATTGGACGTAAGACTTTGGATTGAAACCTTTCCATTATTTGGATGTTGGAGTTTGCTGGTGTACTCCACAGCTGCATACCATATGGCCATATGTATTTGAACACTGTATTGTTATTCGTGAGGGGTAATTTGGATTTTCTACCAAGCAGCCAATAGTGTGTCTTGAACTTTTCACCAAGTTGTTTACGCTTCTTCCAAATGCGAGTCCTCCACGTTAGGCCCTTATCCAGGTACATGCCTAGGTATCTTAACTCCGGCACTTCTATTAGCGATATATTATTAATAAATACTGGCGGTGTGTTACTCTTGCGTTTGGTAAAAGTAATTTGGAAAGAGTGTCCTTCATTTAATTCTACACGCCGTTTTTTGGACTACTGCACGATTTCATGTAGACTCTGTTGTAGGCTATTTGCCGCTGTCACTGGGCCATTGTGCTCTACCATAATGATTTTGTCTTCAGCAAAGACTGCAGTAAGAGAATGTTGACCTTTAGGCATATCTGCTGTCTAGATAAGATATAATAGCGTACCATGGACGCTACCCTGGAGTACTCCCGCATTGATTGGATGAAGAACGGTTAAATATTGATGAAATGTTACTTGGAAGTATCTTTTTGACAAGACTTGAGGATGACGAATACTGAATGGGCTGGCATTTTTGTAGCTTAAGGAGCAGGTCTGTATGCCACATCTTTATCACCATCATCGAGAAAGGCAGCTATACAGTATATTTTTTTCTCAAAAGCTTGATTAATAGGGTCTACAATTCTATGGGCTTCTTGAATAGTAGAATGCTTTTTCCTAAAACTATACTGGTGGTTTGAGATGATGGCATTTCCCTCTAATATTGGCACTAGTCTCCTGGTAATCAGTGTTTTCAGTAATTTGCCAAATATAGGTAGTAAATTAATTGGTTTGTAAGTAGTTGACTTTATGTGGAGATTTCCCAGGCTTGAGAGTCGTAATCAACTGTGCAACTTTCCACTTTGTTGGAAAATATTCCAGCCTCAGAAAAGCTTGGTATGACCACCTGTTAACCACTTTTAAAGGTTGACAACTTAGCGGGCCACCCTATATAAGTATATAAAGCAATATAAACGTAGGGAGTATACTACTTAATCTTTGTCAAAATATTAAAAATATAATTTGGTCACAACACGTATATTTTCTTTATGAATATATCTAAAGTAGACTTTGCTGAAATACCGTAACTGATTCCAATGAAATGTTAATCCCAGAATGATCCTTACTACAAAGTAAGGAGCTAGCAGAAAAGCGACAGCTAGTCAAGTCTAATACCAATATAAATAATTAGGAATTGTAATCAAAACGAAATGTTGTCATATAGAAATGGAGCTATGACTGACGTGTTTTAGTTAAATTAGAAATAGTGGATTTGGATAAAAAGAGGAAAAATACACGATTCGAATATGACCAGTAAGGGCTGTGACCTTGCATGAGTGCTCAGCGCCCTTTAACCATATCGTACGAGTGCTGCGGCCGCGAAATATTCATGCTGGTGTGTTCTCATCATAATTGTGGAGAACATATTTAAAAATGGAAAACAGAACTCCTAAAATCGACTATTGGTTGCACACCTTCCTTTGCCCGGCTGTAATTTCATTGATTATTTTTGCAAACATAATCAGAAATATATGGTTTAACTGTTAATATTATTTGTTCCTGAACTAAAACCATTGCAACACCATTTTGTTTAGAATGACAATATGCCACATAGAGCAGAGGCGTTTTACATGCATGATGTGCGCTTAACGAAAATTTAAATCATCGGATTCTGTAATAAACGCCCTTCTAAAGGCGTTTATTTAATAAATAACATACTGGAACGCGTATCCAAATTGCATTTAAAGCATCTAAGTGGTAAGGGGTCGGAAGGGATATTAATCTTTATGGACACCTCGGTAAACAATAAACGCGCGTTCACTGTGGAAACCCTTGTAAACCGGAAACAAACTCGAACCTTCGCCTCTTCTCGAAAAGCACGCAATACTATCTTCTTATTCAACTTTGAAAGTTTTGCGAAGTCACAACGAACGATGTTCTAACAAGAATAAGTGGACCACGCTTCCAGACATTCGTCTAACACGACCTGAATTTATGAAATTATCAATCGCAGAAAACCCAAAAATATTTGCCGCGGACTTCAGGAATAAAAAGAAACATGATTCCCCGTTGTTCGCTACTACACACCGCGATTTTTGTCTCATATTTGCAGAGTTTGTATCAAGCCACTGTCGCATGGTGGAATTGGAAATTGAATTTCCTTAACGTGATTTTAGAAAAATATGTAGCAATAATTTGCAGTACTTTGATCTCAACAACGCGTCTTGTCACATTGCTTTGTATAATATTTCCACAAATTCTAAATGGTGTTAGAGGGTACTAATTTTAGATCTGAAACTAGTTATTGCTATGGAAACATAGCATTTATACAAATTGTTAACGTATTATATACCAAAAATATAGCACTCATGAACTGACATAAACTAACTAAATTATTTAGTAACTCTAACCAAAAATTAAAACTGTTTATCCATTCGAATAGAAATCGGGAGACACCATAAAAATATAAATAATTTTATAAGACACCACTCGGACAAGTGGGAGTTTCTTTCCCTAAATGTAAGTCAGATTAATATTTCACACATCTTGAAGTTCTACCATCTTCTATCACTTCTATTATTAATTATTATTTTCTGTGCATTTGGATACATCCTCTTCAAAACAATTATAACAGTTTTACGGCCACAGCAACAAGATTCTAAACGACGTCCTTCTGTTTGAGTATATGAAAATCGCTTAAAGTGGCGAATTCGAAAAGGTATACCTTTAAACGTAGTCCAAAAAGAATACCCAGTCGTTTTGTATCTAAACGTATACAGTGAAAAGTCTATATTTTTGTCTTGGTCTGCAAACCACTCCTCAATGGCATATATTGTTTCGTCATTTTTGTCGAAAATCGTTTACCTTTCAAATGTTTTCTGAGTTTTGGGAAGACATCATAGTCTGACGGTGCTAAATCCGGAGATTAGGGCGGGTGGTCAACCAATTTCATCAATTTGCAGTGCAATCAACGACTTGTGAGCAGGAGCGTTGTCTTCCAAAAACAGCACACCTGTAGCAAGTTTTCCGCGGCCTTTTTCCACAAGTTTTTTACGTAATTTAGTTAGCAAACTCGGTATAATATTCTCCCGTGATAGTTCCACCGCTTCCCAAATAATCTATCAGAATTATCCCATCTTTGCCCCAGAAAACTGAAGCAAGAATCTTGCCAGCCGATTTTTGAACACAGATATTTCTGGGTCGTGGGGAACCAGCATGCTTCCACTGTTTGGATTGCTTTTTAGTCTTTGGGTCGTAGTGATGGATCCACGTTTCGTCCATTCTATTCTATTTCTAAATTGACAGTGCCCAGATGTGCAGCACTCAGACCATTTGATCCATTGTACATCCTGTCTGTTGCGTCCCTCATTAGAGCAGATCCGACCTTTTGATGAAGGCCAGGATCTGTCTCAGTGGGGCTCTTCGAATGTCCTCAGGTTCTGGAAACTAGACCCCAAAGACCCTGAATCTGAGAGTGGCAAGCGCTGCACACCGACAGACTACATGAATAGAGGTTTCTTCTTCTGTTTTACACTTCCGACAGAGGGCATCGTTTCTGATTCCCAATGTGGTTAGGTGTTTGTTCAGATGACCATGGACTGTTAAGAGGCCTACTATGGCCTTGATGTCTTCCTTCCTAGATTTAGTAGGAAGTCTGTTTGCTTTTGGGCTGGTCCTTCTATGAGAAGTCTCGCTTGCCTAAACGGTTGTTGTTTCCACCTTTGGACATGCTGATGTCTCAGTCTGTCCTGTATAGTGGCCTTAATCGAGCTTTGAGGTACGCCCACTGCTGGTTTGGGTCCCCAGAGGTGCTCCAAGGAGCCCATCCGGGCCAGCCGATCAGCGTGTTCGTTACCCTCAAATCCACTGTGTCCCGGTATCCAACACAGCGTCAATCTGACTTTAACGTTTCGTCCATAGTAACAAGCCGATCCAAAATGTTTGAGGGATCTTCTGCAAAACGGCGGCAGATTTCCTTTGACGTTGTCAATCGAACGCGCTTGTGATCAACGTTCAGGCTTGGAATCCACTTGGCCGAAAGCGTTCTCATACTCAAGTCATGATAAATGATGTGACACACAGGTTCATAGGAAATCTGCATTGCTTCTGTAATATGCTTAATCCCAATACGTAGATTTTCTAAAATCATATCATAGACAGAATCAATGTTTTCCGGAGTGGTCACAGAAATTGGTCTTCCAGGGCGGTGCTCATCTTTCACATCTGATCTTCCTCTTTTATATTCCGCAACCCAGTTTCTAATAGTGGCGTATGAAGGACACTGATCACCTAAGGTTTCTATGATATCAGCAAAAATTTCTATGCCCGATAATCCTTTCAAAAATAAATACTTAATAACTGACCGAAACACGATTCTTTTAAATTCTATCTTTTTCTCGGACATGCTGTTTTCAAAAATTCACAGTTTGATCACCGTTTAACTTACGAATGTCAAACTTTGACAACTTATTTATAAAATATCATAGTTGTAACTATAGCAACCATATTCACTTTTCTTTACTAGAAACTTTCCAGAGTAATTAGATATTAAAACCCCCTCGTTTTAGAAAAATTGGAAGAATATCAAACAGTAGGAAGAGGTTCTAGATCATTTGCTCGCCACCACTTGCTCGCCGTCGTTTGCTCATCACTGAATGCTTGATTGTCGATTGCTCGCTGGAAAATATGTTCACCAGGACATTTGCTCGACAGTGAACTTGCTCGCTGTACTAAACATAAATGCACCATGATTACATCGCATAAAAACTAGTTTACATATTGTTAGGCACCTTTGCTTATACAGGGTGGCATATGGGAAACGGACGTTTTTCAAATGAAAGTATATTCAGTTGATTTTGATGAAAAAATTATTTTATTTTGTAAAACGAAAGATGAACATCTACCATTTGATTTAACATAGTTAGGTATGAAAATTATGTCACTCAGGTGGAGGCCATCCTCTTGAATGCACACTTCAAGCCTGTGCCGGAAGTTATCCATAACTTTGGCTAACAGCTCTCGTTCAATCAAATGCACCTCTTCTGTAATGGCATCTTTCAGCTCCATTAAATTACGGGATTTGTGAACATAAACACGCTCTTTTAAGTATCCCCACAGGAAAAAATCACAGGAGGTCAAGTCCGGTGATCGTGGGAGTCTGACTTCAATCCATTGGCAGTGTGCGCTGTGGCACCATCTTGTTGAAAATAAACATTCATTATGTTTATTCGTCGTCTTTGAAGTTCAAGTCGAAAAAACGTATTCAAAATGTGAACGTAACGATACGAATTCACTGTCACCGTATCGTCGTTCTCCTCAAAAAATACGGGCCGATTACACCAAAAAGGGCAACTGCACACCAAACTGTCGCACGCTCAGAGTGGAGAGGGTTTTCATGGGTGTTGCGAGGATCTTCATGGGTCCAATAGCGATAGTTTTGTTTATTTACCAAACCATTTCAGTGAAAATGAGCTTCATCGCTCATTATTAGTACTGCATTTGTGTCTTCTTCAAACACCACTTGCATACGCACATCGAAATCCCGTCGTTGTGGGTAGTTCCTCACATTGAGCTGCCGAACCATCTGCATTTTGTATGGATGGAATTTTAAATCAAAACGCAAATTTTTCCTCGCAGATTCACAGTTTATCTGTAACTTGCGTGCATGTTGACGTGCCGATCGACTGGCGCTCCTCATGATTGCTTCTATCACGGCGATGATTTCTGGTGTCCTCGCACTTATTGTAGGGCCTGGCGGCTTTTTCTTTGCAATGTTTTCTCTTAATCTGAAACCTTCAACACATTGTAGGATCGTATAGCGGCTTGTAATGTGGCACCATTCCAACCGATATTAAAATGGCGATGAAAGATCCGCTATATTGCAATGACAGTCTCACCATTTAGAACAAACGTATCGTACGCGAACACGCTTTGCTGTATCGTTCACTGCTCCGTTGTAACTAAAACGGTAGGCCCCCTCGAAGCGAATGTCCCCAACCACATCTCGCTACCACCACTTACAGCTGTATACTAGCCATTCTAAAAACATCCGTTTCCCATATGTCACCCTGTACAATAATTTACTATATCTTTTGCTTCATAATCAAAACCTTCCATTTTATATTCAGGTACCATACCAGATACATAGGTATAGAGAGAGTATTATTAATAGTAAAAATATGTTTGTTTATAAAAGTGGTCTGAGTGGATAAATATCTGATACAATTTATGAAAACTTAAAATGTTGTTTCTATACCAAGAAATCAATTTGAACGATGTTCTTAGTTATTAGTTAAAAGTAATATATACAACATAAAAATCAGACAGAAAATATAATAAATATCACCCTACACTAATTCAAATACAAGAACAGGCAAGAACATGTAATATTTTGAAAATTGGCAACAGCATATAGTAAATGCATTTAGATAATATATAATTTTAAGAATAAACTACTTGTCGAGCAGTTGGCTTGGTGAGCAAAGAGTTGTAGAGCTTACGCAAACGGTGGCAAACGGTGGGGTGCAAGTAGTGGGGAGTAAGTGGGCGGACACCGTAAAAAGGAGACAACCAAAGTGAACTGTTATATAGAATCAACGGGGAAGAACATTACCCAAATAAATAAATACAGTGGATATTACATAAGAGAAGAAATAGGAGGTAGTTTGAATTAATGGGAACCGGGAATTCTTCAGACTCTGCAAATTAAAGGATTGATGGACAATAGTTGGGATCGACAAAGAACATTGAAATAAATTGCGAAACGGAAGACCATCAGTAAAACAAGTATAAGAATTGTCTTTCCATTCCATAAATTTACCTGCAAGAGAAACGAATAGGCATTCATGCTTATGGTCCATGCTTCAGTACAGATCCAAACGAAGTAAACTTGACTAGCCTCGAAAGGTAATAATGACGCATGAGTATCATAAGTTGAAAGGTATGCAAGATCTTACAACCTTCCATTAACTCCGGTTAGCGCTAAGCCCAAAGTTTTGTCCTGCCCTAGGTGTCAGAGACATAGTACTAACCATAATCGCAAAGAAATTTTGAAAGGATTGTCGAGTACTTTAAGGAACTAATCAATCGATTAAAAATATTGTAATGGTACAAGTAAAATATGTTTTACATCATAAACTGAGGAAACCTATTATCTGCTTATCAATTTGGCCTGAATGAGCAAAAACTAAATTTGATGGAAATTAAAGAAAAACACTTTCTGCCACTTGAGATTATTGGATTGTGTAGAGGACTTTGTATTTTAATATAATTTCAGTATAGATATTGTTTAGCAATCAACCACAGTAAAATGTTGACTCATTTAAGGAAAAGCGCGTTTTTACGTCTTGTTGCGTATCCACTGCATACTAATCATGAGTTAGCATGTTGAAACCAGATACTTAGAAGCATTCTTGAAAATTAGTAATTTATAAAATATAGTAGTCCTACGCCAGCAAGGTAGACAGGAGTTGTGAAGATAAGTTTGGATCGACTACGATATAGTACAACTACAATGTACGGGGTTTGGCAGCGTTTGCAGTACAGCAATGATGTAAAATTAAACTAGAAGTAAAACAGCATATAATAGTTCACAGTGTTATCAATAGATCCTCATGGAGCAACTGGTAAATATTAAATTTTTTTCTAAATAAAGTAACCCTCAATAGAATCTACTGAAATATTAAAAACTGTTTATGGCGATGACACTTTAACTGGTATGTTTGAATGATTTAAATGTATCAACAATGAACGTAAACACGTTCAAAATGACGGTATAACTAAGCGTCCGTCCATGTCTCTATATGTAGATGATGGCAGATGACGTCGCTGATATGACAAAACCTCGTAACTGACAAAATTTGAAAATTGATGTTTTCGCGCCAAACGTTTAATAATGCTCTAGCCCATGCTTCTGCAAGATCACATAACTGACAAAAATTTTTAAAATATTTAAATGTAGGAAAAACGATACCACTTAACTACTACTGCTAAATTAGAGATCTGCAATACCTCGTAACTGACAGTTTATTGTGTAGGTTATGCACGTCGTGAGGTGTTGTGTCATGAGTTTGAGCGGTAAATTCTTTTTTCTTTATTTTAACTTTTTATTTAGATGTCTGTTATTACCCAAAAGTTTGATTTATGTTTTAATTAATTTATATTAATTAAATACTTTGATCCAAATAAATTTGTTTTCGTTTAAATTTGAAGAACAGATACGTGCTTTTGTGGTCACTTATATTAATTGTTTATGTGCAGATACGTGGTTTTGCATGAGGCTTCACCATGGCAAAGAAGTATTACACAGATCTTGAATTGCAAAAAATGCTTGAAAGTGATGAATTTTTTGAAGATTTAATAATATTTAAACCTGGTTTACCAAATGATGAAATGGAAATTGATCAAAAACATTCAGAAGAGTTTAATTATTCGCCGGAAGAAACCCCCGAAGGTACTTTACAAAATGAGCAACTTATAGGCGAAAATATTATCCAAACTTTAAACAATACTATTTGTGACACTGAAATACTGCCAAGTACAAGCAATGAAAACAACTGTGATTTAATTTTACATGAAGTAGTTTATAATGTAACTAATATAAATGTTGCTGGAAACAGTGTTCTGGGCTGTGAATTAAGTGATACAAATGCAGGGAATTCCGTAATAAATAACTGCGTTCCAGACATAGAAGAAAATAAAATAACTCCTGCCTCCGCATCTAAAGAACTAAACAAACCAAATAATACTACATCTATTGATGATAATCAGAAAGAAAATTATTCAGACGAGGAGTATGTACCTAAAACAATTGTGATAGTAATGATAGTAAAAGTATTGAAAGTGGAGGTGAAGATGAAGTTAATGAAGAAATTAATATAGTTGAAGTTGAAGAAAAAATCCCCTCAAAGGGCAGCCTTAAAAGTAAGAATCAAATATTAAGGCAAAAAGGACTGGCCTATAAGGGTGTAAAACTAAATAAAGACACAGGAAAATATTTGTATGAAACTGATAGAAAAGAAAGAAAAATTCAACCCACTTGTAATTCTCCAATGTGTAGAAAGGCTAAAAATAGGTTTTGCCAAAATTTTAGTGAAGCCGACCGTACACAATTGTTTAAAAAATTTTGGAAAATGTCGTGGGACATGCGTAAGATTTATGTTTCGTCAACTGTTTTATCAAAAAATACGGCACGACCCTATGGGAACAATTCTAGAAGGTTGTATACACTGCAATACTACTTAAAGAGAAATGATACATTATTTCGGGTTTGTAAAAAAATGTATTTAAACACTTTCAACATTAATGAATGGATGGTGAAACACTGGGTGGATATTTCACTAAAAGAAGGTTTTAACGACAGTAAGGACGTAACAGTACCCCAAAGAAAACGTGTCAGCGATGAAAAAAGACAAAATATCATTTCTATGCAACAGTTTTTGAACAACTTGCCGAAGTTAGAGTCCCATTATTGTCGGGCTTCAACAAAGAAACTTTATTTGGAACCACTTTTTCAAACTAAAGCGGACGTGTACAGAACGTACAAGGAGTATTGTGAACAAAATAATATGACTGCACTGTCTTCAAGTTATTTTAAAAGAGAAATGAAAATTCTTAATATTGCAATTCACCAACCTAAGAAAGACCAATGCGACACCTGCATTGGTCACAAAACTAAAAACGTTTCAGACGAAAAATTTGAAGAGCACATAAGGAGGAAAACGGAGGCTCGAGAAGAAAAACAAAATGATAAAGATATAGCATTAAACCAAGAAGACACTGCAGTATTTACTATGGATGTCGAGGCAGTAAAACTGGCTCCGGTATTGCAAGCATCTGCTATATACTTTAAAACCAAATTGTGTGTGCATAATTTTACTATGTTCAATTTAAAATCACAGGATGTTTGCTGTTACCTATGGTACGAGGCCGAGGGTGGATTGGAAGCTAGTGCTTTTTGCACCATTATTACTAAAGCTCTTGCTGCCTATTTAAAAAGACACCCCAGCACAAAAACTTTGATACTATACAGCGATGGTTGCTCATATCAAAATCGAAATAGCACCCTCTCTAATGCACTTTACCATTTTTCCTGTGAAAAAATGTAATAATTATACAAAAATACTTAGAGAAGGGGCATAGTCAGATGGAAGTGGATAGTGCCCATAGCTTAATAGAGCGTAAGTTGAAGAATAGGGATATAAAGCTTCCATCTGACTATGTGGATATCTGTAAAAAGGCTAGACCCAAGCAACCCTATAACGTGGAATTTTTAACACATGGATATTTCTTGAATTTTTCTAATATCCAATATTATGAATCCATAAGGCCAGGCTATAAGAAAAACGATCCTCATGTTACACATTTAAGATGCTTGAAATATATTCCGAACAAAGGGATAGAGTATAAAGTACATTACACAGATGAGTGGCAAATTCTGCCACAAAGACTTAGAAAAATTGGAAATGTTGAAATTCCTAGATTATACAACAACCGTTTGAAAATCAAACAAGAAAAGTATCGACACCTGCAAGCCCTCAAAAGTGTATTGCCTGCAGATGTTCATGACTTCTATGACAACTTGCCTCACTAAAAAAATATTATTAATTTATCAATAGTGCTTTATTTTGTTCAGTTGCTTTTCTTAATTTTTTAAAGTAAAACAATGTTTAATTTTAGTTACTGGTTTTGTTTCATTTTTAAACTAGAATAAGAATCTTCTTTTATTTTGTGCAATGAGAAACGTACTTTTTATTACTTTTGTGTTTTGAACATGTAATAATCTGATTTATGTTCAATAAAAACTGCTTCACTGCTGTTCTAAAATCATTTTTTATTAACTAACTACTTCACAACTAGATAGCAATTAAATTTAATAAAACCACGTAAATGTTTAAAATTTCTAAATTTGAAAAATCAAAAACACGTATATAACGTCAATTTTTTACAATTGACTTTAACATTGTAAATTAATATAGACAGCCTTTCCAATATTATAATACTAATAATTTACTAAAAACCCGAATCAAAAACATTGAAATTGGTTATACATGCAGTTTTTTGTGTCTCCTGTAAAATTCACTTTTTGCAGATACGAGGTTTTGTCATATCACCGACGATGAGTTGAACATCAATAAGGAGGCGATTCCATCAATTTTCCATGAAGATTTGTGCAGAGTTCGCTCCACACAGTCTTTCAAACGGCTAAAATATAGAGAAGCTGTATCGTGCACAAACTTCGTTCAAACTTGTTATGACAATGCAAATGTTTTTTAAAGCATTGTTACAAGGCGATGAATCATGAGTGTTTCCGTACGATCTTTAAACGAAATCCCAGAAAATGCAGTGGATTGGAAAACCATCACCAAGACCCAAAAAGTGATGTGAGCAGAAACCCCAATCAGAACCATGCAGATTACCTTGTTCGACAGGGTGGGGTCCATTGTACATTCTGTGTCCCAGTGATTAAGTGATTATAACAGTACATTTTTGCGTATGAATGCAATTTTGAAAGAAGGCCAATTGATTCTTGTTGCATGAAAGTGCACCTACCATACTGTACTAATTTTAAACTCATTTAACGTTTGTTGAGATCAATTACACTTTATTTTTCTGTTTTGGTACCAGAAATTTCTTTTCTCTTTCATAAACTAAAAACTGTTGTGAAATAGAAATGATTTCAAGATTTCAGAAGGTATTAACCGAAATATTATAATTCCCAAGTTTAAAACAGATCCTTTGGACGCCTTTTCCGACTGCTTCAGACAATTTTTAGGACGTTGCAATAAGTGTATTAAAGTACATGGATATTAATTTGAATAATAGCAAATACTTTTCATATCATTTAAATTGATTCTTTTTATTTTGACAGTACGGGAACTAAATTTCGAAACGTCTAATATCACTGGACACAGCTGTATAATACTGAACAACTAATACATTCCAGATCCATCGACAATTAATTAATAACTAAGAGTAGTTAGTCGTAAATATTTTCAGATGCGATGTTAATTTCTGCTTTCAAATCTTCTGTGTTACTTGGTGTGTCACAACTTTCCTTCTTTAGTTTTTGTCTTTTGTCTATGCAGTGGGGGATCAAGCGGGTGTCGGACCTGGCGGTCGCTAGGGGCTTCGGGTTGAAAGGGGCCCCGAGGTCGGGGGAGTAATTACTGCCGCTGGAACGAATGTTAAAAGCTGACTTTTTTCTCCAATAACTATAATGTTATGCATTTCAATTAAAAATATAATTCGATAAGATGATATACATGAGGTATTTCATAGATTTAAAAAAATGTCGTTAAATAAATTTTTTTCCTTTTTTATGTCTGCTTAAAATTTTAATATTTTCTATTACACTTTGCAGCCTACCACCACAAATAAACGCACAAATTATATGTCAACTGTAAATATTTACTAAACAGTATCTTGTCCCTATACAGGGTCGCTAAAATGTATGGAAACGGTCAAATAGCTTGGAAACTGTTTATCGGAATTCTTTAAAATTTGGCACAAGACTATAAGCAGTTAAGTTCTACTATCTGTAATTTTTACAACTTTATATTATCATTTGTTTTTGAGATCCAAGGCTAACTTGATTTTTTTAGCACTAGGGGTCAATTTCACCATTTTTGGAACCACCATCTTTTTTTTGAATTCAGTAATGTAGTACATACTTTATTAAAAAAATTAACTCTGGGTTTTTGAAAATACAATAAAACAAACTTACAATTTTAGATAATACGGAAAAAAATTACAACAGGTGCAAAGTGCTCTACGTTCACTTCTTGGCAATAATGAACACGTTGAACGAAGTTTTGCAACGAATCAATCAATGTATTTCACCAAATAATACTGGCAATTTCGTTCCTTATTCGTTCATGCAACTCTTCCAAATGCATTGGTCTGTTAACATAAACCCGATTTTTGACATGACCCCACAAAAAAAGTCGAACGGAGTTAACTCTGGTGACCTGGCTGGCCATTCGATTGTTCCTCTCCGTCCTATCCATGTACCAGGAAAGGTCTCATTTAAATACTGCCGTTCAAAATGGGGTGGTGCTCCGTCTTGATGGAACCATATGGTGTCAGCTGGCCGATTCGGATTTTCGTAGTTCTGGAATATTTGTCTTAGTCGGGGTTTAACTTGTTGTTGCAAAAGTTGCAGATATCGCTCAGAAGTTAAATTGCCATTAAGGAAAAAGGGACCTACAACATTCCGACCAATGATGCCACACCAAACATTAATTTTTTGCGGGCGCTGGGTATGAACCTCCTCCACGTTGTTAATGAAGTTGCCGTTCTGTGTTATCCTGTGCATCATTATTTCACAAAATTCAATCCTGTGGTCAAAATCATCTTTGCTCAATTCCTGCAGCAAGTGAATTTTGTAGGGATGGTACTTTTCCCGTTTCAATATTTTTTGAATTGGTCCTCTACTCATATTATTGTTCAATGCCAACTGTTGTACAGAAGTTTTTGGATTTTCTATAACGTCTAACCTAAGATTCAAAGAGTTGTCGTCATTTGTAACATTGTTTAACCGTCCAGATTTTGGTCGATTATTAACACCCCCAGTTTCATTAAACCTCTGCAAGTCTTTGAAACCGTTGATTTGGAGATTGGCCCTCGCTCAGGATGAATTTCATTGAAAAGAGCTACTACTTCAGCGCAGCTTCTTTTCCTGTCATCATATCCAATCATCATTAAAATTTGGATCTTCTCGTTTTCATGGACCATTTTAAACAATAATTATTATACAGAGAATACAAAGAGCTAATAATGACAGCCTGCTGACAACATTGTCAAAGGTAACTAAGACCTGGTTTTGTTGAGTGTACTACTTTTTTTGAAGTTTATTTAAAAGATAAAATACGCATGTACTGCATTACTGAATTCAGAAACAAATGGTGGTTTCAAAAATGGCGAAATTGACCCCTAGTGCTACCTAAAAAAACCAAGTTAGCCTTGGATCTCAAAAACAAATGATAATATAAAGTTAGTAGAGTAGTAGTAGTAGTAGTAAAGATAGTAGAACTTAACTGCTTATAGTCTTGTGCCAAATCTTAAAGAATTCCGATAAACTGTTTCCAAGATATTTGACCGTTTCCATACATTTTAGCGACCCTGTATATAAGGAGACACAATGTTCGTATATGCATTTTCTTGCTATACCCATTCTTTGTTTGACTGATTGTTTCAATAATCCGTTAATTTCTCACATATAAACATCATTTGTCTATAATAAGTTACCGCTTTCAGAACCTTATCGCTCGGTCAGAACATAAAAGTCATATACAATCAATGATGCTAGTTAATTTCATATTACAACTTTTTCTTTCTGATTCTTATCTCGTTGATCGATTCTGTTGTTGTCAAGGGTCTGTGTTTATTTTGTTTGTGTTACGCGCACTCACTTTTCCTTTATATACATTTTCTTATACTTTTTTCTGTTATTGGAAAGGTTCTTAGCATCTATTGTAACGTCTCGGGGGACCCTGTATATGATGTACGTTGTGTTGTGTTTCTTATTCTTCTTTTTAATGTAGTAACAAGTTCGAAATCTAAGTAGCTGAACTTGATAAATAAAACGCTGTAGAGGTTTAAAACATTTATTGTGTAAAAACCACCTCAAGGCCAAAACTGCGGCTGCCGGCCGACTTGTCATTCTTTAGCCTCGGTATTCACCTGTACAGACTAGGGAAACTGCAGAAAACCTAGTCAGGGTAATATATCTTGTAAATTAGCTTGTCGGGGTTAAGGAAACCCCCCCTTGATTATTGCTCTCAGCACATCTGGAGGAAATAGGAAGGATTGTGACCTGGTGGAAAATCCTACAGGGGCGCCGATCAAGCCAGAGCGCTCTACTGAAGGCGCGGAAAGGATGTAACGTCGAAGGAAAATCCTACAGGGGGGCCGGTCAAGCCAGAGCGCTCTACTGAAGGCGGGGAAAGGATGTATCGTCGCAGGAAAATCCTACAGGGGCGCCGGTCAAGCCAGAGCGCTCTACTGAAGGCGGGGCAAGGAAATGGATTAATTCGCAAAGGAAAATCTCGCAGAGCAACCTTTGAGACTATTTTCAAAGTGCGTGGATGATTTTGAAAATGATGTGCTTCGATGAACGAGTATAAAATAATTGTGTTACTTTCAACAGTTCGTCCCTATTTATAGCAAGAAACTACGTGACCAACATAAGTTTATGATTTCTTGAAAAATATGTTCCCCAACTGAACCTTGAAATTTAACCCAAATAATTTAATAGTTCTGGGAAATCTAATTAGAACTGCTCCAAAATCTTCCAAGTCGGCAAGCTTAACTCACAAGAAGGTACAATAATACAATAAATTACAAGAAATTCTAAATAGTTCAAGTTCCTAAAATTACGTGACTAAATTACAAAATTATTGCTGAGCTAAGATATGTGAATATAAAATCTGTTTATTAACATCCTGATCCTTAAACTTGAGACCTCGAAGAACTGACCTGAGATTGCGTAATCCTACTACAACAAATAAACGGAAACGCAAATTTAATAACTAACTAAAATAATTTCAATTCAATTGCTACAAAGCTAGAAATATTCAAATAAAAGCGGCCCGGGGCGGACCCTCACACTATCGACTGCAGTTTGCTCTTCTCTAACACTTTTTCTATCTCTTTATTGTCTTTCCGTTTTCGTGGTGTTACTCCTTCACCCCTCTTTCTTTACTCATTCTGTGTAGATGTCCAAACCAATGCAGTTGGTTTCCTTCTATCTTCTCTCTTAGTGGTTTCACTTGCAACTTCCTACTTAGTTCACCACTTGTTATTTTATCTCCCTTTGTCACTCTTTCTATTCTGCGGAAGAATTTCATTTCACTTGCTTGGATTCTCTCCTGTTGCCTTTTTGTGAGCGTCTATGTTTTACTGCTATATGTTAATGTTGGAACGCAGATACCATTATATCCTCGTAGTTTTATTTGTTTCGAGATCTCTTTTTATTAATATTATTTTATTTATCGCATGGTATAGTCTAGGTGCTGCACCCAGTCTGCTATTGATCTTACTGTCCATGTCACCTTTACAGTTCAGGTATTTGAAGCTTTCAGCCAGCGCTCCTTTCCCGTCTGAAGATTATGATTTTTGGCTATTTGCTTACTGCCATTATTACCGTTTTGTATTATTGATCGTCAGATTTCTAGTTTCGAAAGAACTTTTCCAATTGTGAAATTTTTCTGTAGTTCCGCGTCTTTGTTTGCGATGATTACTAAATCGTCTGCGTACATAAATTCCGAGATCCATACTAGTTCCATATTTCTTTAACCAATCATTACTCGTTTTATTTTATTTCAGCAGTCTTTCGTGATGTCGTCCATTAAACTAATGAATAGTAGTGGAATCAGCACTCCTCCTTGCCTTACTCCTTCTTCTGTTCTGAATTTTGTCGACTCCATATTTCATGTTCTGATATAGTTCTAGGTGTTCTTGTATACGCTTCTTATAGCATTTATCAGTGTGTTTCTTACATCGTACTTTTCAATAGATTTGACTTCTCGGAACCGCATCGAAAGCTTTTACTAAATCTATGAAGCCGACGTATACGACTTTGTTGTGTCTCGTATATTTCTCCATGCCCTGTTTTAATTAAAAAAATGCATCCCTGGTAGCTCCCCCAGGTCTGAAGCCACTTTGAGCATTTTCGAATTGTGGATCTGTGCCCTTCCTTAGCCTTTGTTCCAGTATCATATCAAACCTTTTCCTTCGCACACTTAGCAGCGATATGCCCCTATAATTCTCGCAACGACTATCTCCTCTTTTGTGGAAAGGGAGGATTATTGATGTTGCTGATTGCCGTATTACAACTTAAGCTTACGAAAAATAACCTGCATTATTTTTTGTGCTCTATTATGAAATTGTCTGTTGGCAAGTAAATTATGAAAAGTTTTAAAGAATTGTAAATTTAATTTGCAAATATGATAAAATTTCATTTTTGCTGTGGTTTAAAATTACTATATTTGTGTTAGTTGCGGAGTTAACACAGATAAGAAGATTAGGAGGAGAGCAATCAGGAAATAGAAGACCAATACTGATAGAATTAAGAAGCTGGAACAGAAAGATTGAGATTTTAAATTCAACAAAAGAATTGAAAGGTACCAAAATCTACATCGAGCAAGATTTCTCCAAAGAAATCATGCAACAACGAAAGGAATTAGTAATTTTTATGAAATAATATAGAAAAATGAGCCATCATGCCATATTAAGATATAATAAACTTATAATTAATGGGGAGGAGTTTTCCCTAGATAGCTTAAAGCACCTCGATAACCAAGCTGGTAACGGGACATATGAGAATCGGGCTGAGGACGTGGAAGAGAGGATCAGTGACAACCAAGAGAACAAGGAAAGAGACCTAAAAGTAGCCGATCCGTATAACTCCATAGAGAACCAAAAAAAAAAGGAAGAACCTCGAGCCAGAGATCCCCAGTGAATAACGATGATGAAAAGTTACGGGGAAAGCTACTCAAGATCACAAAGACGAGTAGACCACCAAAAAATTAGTAAACGTAGGTTTGGGTCGGCTTCAGTTGACGACCGGAGGAAAAATAGCTACGAACAAGGTTAATGATTTGGAAAGGAATAAAATAAATAAGGCCAGAAACACAAATGCAAAACAAAAAAAAGAAGGAAAAAGAAAAAATAAAAATAAAAAGTCAAATACAAATTGCAACTTGGAACATTAATACAATGTTAAGGACAGGTAAAATGGAGGAAATAGCGAGGGAGTTAGATAAATGCAACATAGACATAACGGCTATATAGGAAACGATATGGGAAGGAGTAGGCGAAATAATAAAACACAGATATACGTTTATGTACAGTGGAGAAGAAAAAAGAGGGAGTAACGGTGTTGGTTTCTACATAGGAAAGAAGTTAGTAAATAATATAATAGAGTTCAAACCAGTAGACGGAAGAATAGCAGTACTCCGACGAAGTTTAACACCAATTTTGTATCGATAGTTAACATATATGCGCCCACAGAAGTGGCAGAACACACGGTGAAATTCAACTTTTACGAAAACTAAACAAAATTTGTGAGGACTTACTCAGGAATGACGAAGTGATAATATTGGGAGATGCGAATGCGCAAATAGGGAAAAAGCTTTACCTAAGCGAAGTGACAGGAAATGAGAAAGGAATAATAATGAAACAAATGATAACGGGCACAGATTAATACAACTAGCAGGATCACTGAACATGGCCCTCCAATCAACAAAATTCGAGCACGCCAGAAAACACAAAATTACATGGAGACATCCGGGAGGAGATATTGAAAATGAAATCGATCATATAATGGCCACAAAAGACATCAGCAGAAAGATAGTAGACACAAGATTATACAGAGGAGCACAGACCGAAACTGATCACTACCTAGTAGTAGCGAAGATAAGAAAGATAGATCTACAAAGACATTACAAAGCCAACAAAAACCATAAAAACGGGGACGTGGAGCAACTACAAAAGGATGAAGTTAGAAAACTAACTAACACAAAAAAGGCACAAAAAGACGCAACGAACAAAGCGGCAGAGAAAATATTGAAAAAACCTACAACTTACCGACCTAATAAGGAATAGTTCGATCAGGAATGTGAAGAGGCCAGAAAACAAAAAACCTAGTAAGAATGAAATCGATTGAAAGAAAGGATGAACGAAACATAACCGAATAAACCGGCAAAATAGAGAATGACCCACAAAAGATGGGTGTCATATGGAAACAACACTTCCAAGAAATGTTATTTACAGAAGAAGCAGAAATGCGAAAGAAAGAAATACAGCCTGAACAAGTAGAAGGTGATTGCCCCGAAGACGAAGAAATACAGAAAGAGATAAGAAAACTAAAGAACGGTAAAGCACCGGGGGAAGACGAGATCGAGGCTGAACTGCTAAAATATGGAGGACAGCAGACACAAACACAAATATGTCATCTAATCAAACAAATATGGAGACCAAACAAAATGTCAAAGGACTGGAATACGAGTATAATAATCCCAGTACATAAAAAAGGGGGAAAAGAAAAACGTTCGCTTCCTAACATATCTGTCTAGGGGTGTCGACAAATAACACTCACATAGAGAAGCCTTGCGTCCTTGGGACGCCTTCCAACGCCGTGGGCCTACCTTAGTTATCTGCGTTGTCCTCTTCCTCACTTCCATGTAGTTCCTTGTATTCCCTCCGTTGCCACAATTCCAACTCTATAGAAACTTAAAAATGAAATATAATTGATCATTATCCGCAGGAGCGGAATCGTAGGAATCCTAGAGGAAATAACAATGGAGTGGCTAAGTAGCTAGATACTTCATTCAAACGAATTTCTTACAAATATTGTTCATACATTTTAGAGTGTGGTGCGGTACCTAAAATCTAATGTCTGGCCTCAATCACAAAAGGTATAGAGTCGTCTCTTTTACGTACTTATCACCAGCAATATTGGTGTAGCCAGTGGATTAAAATATATTTTGGGGAAAATCGGTGCAATTTTGAAATACCCTGCGGTGTTACTTATTCCCAGCTACATCATGAAGTTAGAGCTTTATGCCTTGTATGTAATACTACGAATGTGAATTGAATTATTTTGGAAAATTGGGTACAATTTTGAAATAGCCTGTTTGTTACCAATAGGTCCTTATTATTATAAGCCTATAAACAATTGATAAAAATAAGTTATATTTTACCTGCAATTAGACTGGATTTGGTCTTCCCTAATGGCCTGGACACATCTTGCACTATCAAGCACTCTACTGAAACTGATATTATTTCCTGCACTTTTAAAGTGTGGGGTGTACATAACCAATCGGTAACATAATGTTGCTAAACGATATTAGTCAAGAACTGCAAGAAATGATTTAACCTGTAGCTGTTTTGATTCAAATCTTATCTGTACTTTTTTACCAAAACATTAGAATTATAAAACATTGCTTAGTTTTAAAAAATTATTATTAGCTTTAGATCTGGAATTAACGATATAAAATACATTTCAGCCTTCAATTTACTGTAAGGTGTTTTAATGTACAAGATTTTGTAATTAATATAAAATTAGATTCCAATTGATTTTTAAACAATTATGATTTATGAAGCACTTGATAACATCACAGTTTACATTTTTAAAAGTTGTTTTTGTGCTTTCAATTCTACTTTAAAAGAAAAAAGGTAAAGTTTGAAAAAAAAACTATTACGCCACTACAGGTTAAATCACTTCTAGAGATTCTCGTTTTGCATTTATATAATGTTTAGAGCTAAATAGCAAACTGGCATAGATTTACCATCACCTGTAATTTTCTATTATTATAGGAGGGGTGAAATTACAACCCCATGAAGGCTTTGCAAGTAAATTTGAAAGTGGTATATGATAGCATATGCATTTACATAATTTTTGATCTGAATACCAACCTGGCACAGATTTTCCTTCACCGGTAATTTTTAATTACTATAGGAGGGGGTGGAATTACAACCCCAAGGAAGGCTTTGTAATTAAATTTGAAAGTGGCATATGATAGCATATGCATTTACATAATTTTTGATCTGAATATAAAATCGGCACAGATTTACAATTATTATTAATTTACGCGTAAAAGACTAGGAATTATTTTTAATTACGTATAATATTATTACAGTTAAAATCGGGAGAAGGGTAATACCAATAGGGAACACGACGTATTTTCATTTATACCCGTGAGAGCATTTATTTTAGCTTTTTTCCGTGCCTTTATGGAGTTCGGGAATTTTCGGCAAAACGGTTTCTATCTTTAGCTTCACATTCACATAGGTATCTTATATGGGGTCTTTCCAAAGATCTTATACATTTTACTCTATATTGACATTTTCTTGGGTATTCTCTATTCTTCCATTTTTGGTACATATTTTCTCTAATTGTTTCTAAATTCTACTATTAATTCGTTGATACTGCGCACGCTTAGCTGTCTTCTTCACTCTGCGTATAGCTTGCTGTTCATATTAAAAATCCGGTCTCTAATATTATGTACTATTTGTTCATTTGCTTCTGTAATTGTTCAGTTTTCACTTAGAGATATGCCGCACGGTATTGCCATTGTTTTATAGAACTTAACCAAGGTATCTTTTCTCAAGGTTCTATATATTATGCCATTAATATACATAGTTAAATTTTCCTATCTTATTGTGTTTGCATGTTTCTCGTCGGTATGATATGGTTGATCCAAGTAAGTTAAATGTTATTCCTTGTTCTATTTCATTACTTTTTTTGTCTCACCGCCCTTGAATGCTATTACTTTTATTTATTGTGTTGATATTATTAAACTATGAGATTCTGCTATTTTATTTAATTCGTAAGTAAATTTAATAAAGAAAAAACTATTAAACGGAAAAAATGCTGCAAATACTACAAAAGACGATTATGAAGAATCCGAAGAGAATTTACTAAATTATGTTTTTAGAGTAATGCCTTAGACTGTTTTTTTTTCGTTATATACAAACACTTTTTATGGCGCCATAATTTACCGCCAAGGGCCCCCAGCCGGTTTAATCCTCCTCTGTGTGTATGTAATTTTTTCTTTTATTTTGTGTATCTTCTTCCCGTAAGACATATTTGTCAACGCCTGCTTTGCTCCTCGCCGGTCTTTTCTGACTGTATTTAGGTAAATTCTCATTTTCTGCTTACATTTTGTAAGTTTTCTGTAATAAGTGCTTCTCGTATTAAAATTAAAAAATAAAGAAAATAAAATATAGAACACCAATCTTCTTTTTAGATTAGGCGCTTCTCATTTTAAATGATTTTTGCTTGGCCAAAAAATGTTGATATTGTAGGACTATTGAGGTATGAAATTTTATACTAGGTATATTATGTTTTTACTTAATTTTATGTATGAAAGTAGTAAACCATTTTGAGCTTCCATTTTAATTTGATGGATGTCCTCTATCCTTGCATGGTGATACACCCATTATTATTATTGGATCTTAGGGATCTGGCCTTTATTTGCCTTCCGTCACTTCGGCCCTTTATGGTTCTTTTGTAACTTATGAGCCCTTCCTTTGTTCGAGAAGTTGTAGGCTTGTAGGACTTCGAGTCCCTTATTTCGCATGGTTGCCTTTCGGGAAATTTTTGGTCTGCGTCCACAGGCAGCATTGCATTCGAATAGAATGTGTTCTGCCGTTTCCGTTACCTCTTTACATAAGCGGCAGATCTGGTCCTCAGCTTTCCCAAACTGAAAAAGATGGTATTTTAATGTTGTATGGCCTGTGAATAGGCCAGTGATGGTTTTCAATTCCATTTGGTGAGGGACAAAGCAAGTTTTGCTTTATTTCACGATGTGATGAACTGTTTTGCCTGACGTTGTCCAGGAATATTTTGCCAGTATGAGGATTTCTGTTGTTCCTCCCATAGTTTTACCGCCTGTTTTATGTAGCGTTTCTGTATTCCACAGCAAGGATCAGGTCTAGTGAATGGCGTCGATGCTCTGCGTTTTGCGAGTTCGTCGGCCTTTTCTTTGCCTGGTACGCCCTGGCACCCACCACAAGGTAACGTGGTTTCTGTTTGCCAGTTGTTTGAGGTTGTTCAGGCACTCGCAGAGTAGTTTCGACTTACAAATGGGGGCCTTTAAAGCCTTTATTGCTGCTTGGCTGTCTGAAAGGATGTCAATTATTGCACCGTTATATCCCTTCCTTAGGTTTATCTTTGTGCAAAGGTTTATGGCATAAACCTCAGCCTGGAAGATGGTAGTTACGGCACCGATGGGTTTGGAAATGCGGCAACCGGGTCCGTAGATCCCCGCTCCAGTTTCTCCTCCTTCCATCTTCGAACCATCCGTATACCACTGGAGGGATCCTTTCTTGAAGGAAGGTCCTCCCGAGGACCACACTTCCCGGTCTGTGATGGGCACTCTGAAAGGTTGATCGAAGTTGTATTTTATTGGCATTAAATCCGATATGGTGTAGGCCGTTTGCTCTAGGTGAGTGCGACTTAGAATACCTAAGTGGCTTATCAGGTCTCCTGATTTGAATTTATTTGTCCTTGCAAATGTGAGCGCATGAAGGTGTAGGGGCGTTAGTCTTAACATGGTCTCTATTGCTGCAGTTGGACAGGTGCTCATTGCACATTTTATAATCAGACAGGCGAGACGTTGTATCTTCTCTAGCTTAACTGAGTGGTGATCTGGTTTGCTTGTGGCCACCACACGACTGCTGCGTAGACGACCATGGTTCTTATTATAGCCACATATGACCAATGGATCATGGTTTTAGCCCCCAGTTTCTTCCTACCAGCCTACGGCATGCTAGGGATGCTAGAACTGCCTTCTTCTGCAGTTTATCAATGTGTGAGATCCACGTCAACTTCTGGTTTAGTGTAACTCCTAAGTATTTGACTTCATTACTGAAGTCAATATGGGTGATACACCCATAGTGTACTTTTGGTTCAACTGCACTGGGAAATCCTGTATCTAACATGAAAGTGATATTCTGTATTATTATTCGAAGATAATATCTAACAAATTCTGTTGTTAGACCCAAAAAGAAATGTTTTCGGCATTCTCAGTCAATACATTACATCTGTTAAAGTAGTATAATGACAATTATTTCTATTTATGATATATTAGTTCTAAGAAGAAACTCGCTTAGGCAGTGGTTTTGCGGAGAATCTTTTCCACTTCACCGGGGTTGTATGTCATATTTAGAACATTTTGAAAGCCGCTAACGTTTGTCTTAATTCATAGCTATAATCCGATTCCTGAAAATTTATCTGAAATTGTTTCGGACAACTCTGCTCGTTTTAGATTTATCTTAGAAGGGATGATTAACTAAAAGCCCAGTTTCCGTTTAAATATTAATAAGTTTATGTATAACAATAATATTGAATTAGTCTAAAGATCAGAGTCACATCGAGGACGAAGGCATAGAGAACGCGTACTTAATTAGTCAAGAATTGTATTAAGTTCCCCGACAGCGATTTTTCCGACCTCTGTTTTGTTACGGTTCTAAAAAACGCTACCCCAGTATTCTCAACGCAGGGAAGCATATTAGCTGTTTACATTCGGATAAACTGATAATCAATTTATATTACGATGCTTTGTTTTGCAGACGTAATCGCGTTTAGTATCAGTCTTACATTTCAAATAATTTGGATCGAGACTTGCATGCAAATAAAATAAATTTCTCGTTCACGTCTTTAAATGTGCGTTTTAAGCCCACCCAGCAATAGCACTGCGGCACAATTTCGACAATCTGAAAGTGTGCACAAAGGAAATTTAACCAGAAGACCTACCTAACTGAATAGCTGATGAAAGATCTTTAACAAAGTTTCGAACAAAATCTGAACAAGTATTCGAAAGTTGTCGATACAGCAGATATCTGCAAGCGTTTGCCGTAAAATGATTATGAGACAACTGACACTAAATCCTTATAAGCTCCTCTAATTCGTGAACTTTGAAAACAAAATCATAATAGCTGTCTTAATTACTGTAAAAGGTTTCAGGACGATTTAAATGCGAAACTTGGACAAACTAAGGGAAGAAATTCTTACTTGTTGCGGAAACACCGAGCAAGAAATATTAGATATTATTTTGCAGTGCAATAAAAAATAAACGGGTAAAATTATTAGAATTTTTGTTATTTTCTTGTAATAAATATAATTTGCAAAATTTGAAAAATTTAGTTTTGTCCGTTAGTCATACTCAAAGTAATCGCAGTCTTAAAAATTACGTCAATATTTAAATGCTTTCTTGCTTATGCAACCATTTGTAAAGTCCCTTAAACTGTTTTAAACCACCTGGTACTTCATGTAAATATTTTGGCTATGCTTTATCATGCACGGTGCTCATAGAGAAAATACCGTTCATAAAAGCGTCTTTAGATACTTAGGGGACCGCGGTAGAGTAGTGGCCGACTTCAGAATTATTCTACCAAAGTCGGTCAGGTTTGAATTCTGAGCACTGCACTTACTCGGGGTGTTCTAGTTGTAGTTGGGGCATGGGGTTTTGTAAGGGTGGGTCATGGTAGACCAGTGTATAGCACGAAATGTGCTGGACCGGTATAAACTAAAATGTGTGTATTTCACTTCATGGAAATTTACGCAAACTCGGCTTCATAGTTAAGATCAACTAAAATCTTTTTAAATGAAATTTTCTTCTTCCTCTTCTGCTTCTGCTTTTTAATAGCTCGTTGACCTGTTACATCGATTTCAAGCCAATCCCTTTGACTCAGATGTCCAGCTTTCTTTCCATTTTTTTGGAAGTCTTCCTCTTCGTCAGGTCCCATGTGGTATGTTGTTCATACGTATTTTAGGTATTTTGTCTTTCTCCATCCGTTGGACCTGTTTTTTTTCTCTGCGTTTCTCGCCTTCTGCATTTCACTATATCTTCTACATCACATTTGTTCCGTTATTTCTTGTCCAATTTATAGAACATAAGCTGGAAAATGTATGCGCAAATAAAATAATTCAGGACGAACCAGCAAAGGAAAATGTGGAGAATACGTGGGCGAATATCCAGACCGCAATACTTGAGGCTGGAGAAAAGAAAATAGGCAAAGAACAAAAAACTAGAAAGAAAAACCAGTAGATGACAGAAGACATATTGCAGCTAATGGAACAAAGAAGAAAAGAAGAAAACAGGGACAGGACTAAGTATAATACGATAAACAGGAAGATAGACATCGATATTAAATACGCGAAAAAAAAAATTAGGAGAAAAGTGCAAAGAAATAGAAGAACTTCGAGCTCAACACAAAGACAGAGAAATGCATCAAAGACCTAAAGCGACTGCCGGAATATTCAAACGTTCAAAACAGGGGTTGATAGTCAACGAACGTAACGTTGTGGAATTAAATAAAATATAATAAAACCAATGTCGATTCCCACAAAATTTAATAAATGAACTTAAAAAATTGTTAACGTTTTCGGATTATCTATAATCCATCTTCAGACCAAAAAAACCAAGCACAAAGTACTTGAAATTAAACATCAAAGTGGTAACCAAACATTACGTGAGCATGCTACCACAACTTAAAAAAAAACAACCGCAACGCCGTCAGGTCAAAATATAAATAACATAATTACATTAGACGTCAAAATAATATATCAGAAATCATTTTTAAATTTGAATTTAAGAAAACCCCAAATGAGGGGTGACGTGAGAACAGATATAAAATACAATTCTTCATCACTAACGAGACATGTATGGGTTTTTTTACCATGTCTGATCATGTTTTTGGTCTGAAGATGACTTTAACAATTTTCGAAGTTCATATATTAAATTTTGTGGGAATCGCCTTGGTTTTATTATATTTTATTCAATCTATCCCACCTTGAGACCTTTGGACATCAACGAATTTGTTGTGGAATTAGATATTAACAAAAAGAAAGAAATATGGACACTATATTTAGAAAAACTATTCGAAGACGATCGAAGCAACCAATGTCCAGACGTAGCAATTGAAGAAGGGCCGGATGTTATAAGATCGGAGGTAGAACGTGCCATAAAGGAAATAAAATGTAATAAATCGCCAGGCGAAGACATGACAACAGCTGAACACTTCAAATGCTTAGAAGACAGAGCAATCTCTAAGCTCACAAATTAATGCAATCTGATATACAACAGTGGTGAAATTGCAGAAGATTGGCTAACTCCATTTTCATAGCACTGCCAAAAAAACCCAAAGAAGATAAATGCGAAGACCATCGTACAATTAGTTTAATAAGTTATGCTGCGAAAATATTTACGAGAATTATATTCAACAGAATTAAAAACAGGTTTGAAGAATACTTAAGTAAGTCTCAATACGGGTTTCGGAAGGGCTCGGGTACACGAGAAGCAATGGTTTAACAATTATGGCAGAAACGTACATGGAAGTAGGTACAGAAAGATCTATATGTGGGCTTCGTAGATTATCAAAAAGCTTTCGATCGCCTTCGGTTTGAAAAATTACTAGACGTGCTAAAGAATGCAAGATTAGACGAAAAAGATATCAATATAATTTATAACTTGTACGGGAACCAAACGGCCTGTGTTAGGCTAGAAAGAGATAAAACAGATTATATTGAAATCCAACGAAGAGTACGTCAGGGGTGTGTTTTGTCACCATTATTGTTTAACGTGTACGCTGAGTACATAATCAGTACGTCATTACGAGACAGGATGGAAGGCGCAAAGAGTAACGAAGTACTTGTCAATAATATTCGGTATGCTGACGACACTGTTGTAATAGCGGAAAGTGATGAGCAACTGCAAATCCTTATGCACCAATTAAATAAAGCAAACGAAGAGATAGGCCTGACAATTAACAGAACAAAGACAAAAACTATGGTGTTTAGCAGAAAAACAAATAGACCAGTCGCAACTATAGATCTGGACGGAGGCCTCATAGAAAATGTACATATATATATATATATATATATATACACTGTGTCTATAAAGTAACCCCCCCCCAACTAATTTTTGAACGACTTGATATTTTACCACAAAATTTGGTGTGCTTTAATGGGAAGTTAAATATTATTTTTTAGCCCATGATTAAATTTTCTATCATTTAAAATGGCGGCTGGGCGCCATTTTGAATTTTTATTTTAAATAGAAAGGGGGGTCGAGTGACACCTCATTAGAAAGGTCTTTTAATTCTGCGTCTGATCCTAGAGTTTCAAAGAAAAATATTCAGCCAGCACAAAATTACAAATGTTTGAAGATAAAGAAGTCTATTTAAAAAAACTAAGAATTACAGCAAAAAGAAATTAACTTAAGTGTTCAAAATGTTCACCATTCACTTCTTGGCACCTAAAAAGTCGGTTATGAAATTCCTGCCTTACATTTTCATAAGTTTCTGGAGTGATATTTCTGCAAACTTCTGTCCAGTTCTTCAATTGTTTCTGGACGGGTTCTGTAAACTTTTGATTTCAGATATCCCCATAGAAAAAAAATCTAAGGGGGTTAAATCTGGGGAGCGAGCCGGCCATTCCACAGGCCCCCGCCTACCAATCCATCTTCCAGGAAAATGTCCGTTGAGGAAGTCAGAAACAGGCATTTTTAGACGAAATAATGAACTAAATTTACAATAACGTAGATATTTTTAAGTGAAAATGCCAACCGAATTTACACTTGACAGTTGTAGTTAAGATTAGCTTATAAATGACAACAAACAACAAAAAAACAAATGAAAAAGTGGACTACCTACTTGATAAAAAAATTCAGAAACAATTGAAGAACTGGAGCAACGCATTACAGAAGTTTGCAGAAATATCACTCCAGAAACTTATGAAAATGTAAGGCAGGAATTTCATAACCGACTTTTTATGTGCCAAGAAGTGAATTGTGAACATTTTGAACACTTAAGTTCATTTCTTTTTGCTGT
The DNA here is from genome assembly GCA_014611495.1 of Limonius californicus. Classification (NCBI taxonomy): domain Eukaryota; kingdom Metazoa; phylum Arthropoda; class Insecta; order Coleoptera; family Elateridae; genus Limonius; species Limonius californicus. The sequence goes on from JABXWE010023125.1 coordinate 36,315, forward strand.
AATTCTTAGCTTTTTTAAATAGACTTCTTTATCTTCAAACATTTGTAATTTTGTGCAGGCTGAATATTTTTCTCTGAAACTCTAGGATCAGACGCAGAATTAAAAGACCTTTCAAATGAGGTGTCATTCGACCCCCCTTTCTATTTAAAATAAAAATTCAAAATGGCGCCCAGCCGCCATTTTAAACGATAGAAAATTTAATCATGGGCTAAAAAATAATATTTAATTTCCCATTAAAGCACACCAAATATTGTGGTAAAATATCAAGTCGTTCAAAAATTAGTTGGGGGGGGGTTACTTTATAGACACAGTGTATATATATACAGGGTGTCCTTTAAATACCTTAAAAGCTTCAGGTAGCACTCTTCTGTAAGAAATACAGTCCTCAAAAACACTAACACGAACTTCCTATAGTGCTTAGTTTCCTCACACGAGACACTTAAAGAATATTATACTTGGCAACGTTGACGATGTCTTTGCATTTATGGAGAATTTAATTAGTAGGCCGACATTACATGAAGCAAAATCGAGATTTTGACAAATGTCGAAAAACAAATTTT
>JABXWE010023126.1:0-39348 GCA_014611495.1 Limonius californicus
AATGTCTTCTATTTCGAAATTTGAACCAATACGAGTTGATTATACCGGTAATTTCCCTAGGGATATTACCAGTATAATACCAGCCTAATTGGTGGATAAATTCAAAATAGAGACTTATTATTGGTTAATAGAAAATGAGGGAAATTATCAAGACTATTTTTGTATATGTTTTAGTGGACCTTAAGAAGGATATTGTAATTGTACAACAACCAAGCTGGTGGTAGGAAATAAATCTTACTATGTAACTGGAACTGCCTTTATATTGTGAAAATATTGTGCTCTCTCTGGATTGGAAGTACGACAACTTCGTACGAAGTGGGGTACGATACAATCTGGAAGATGTTAACGTTCTGATTACGTGCAGATGAAAGTTGTACTTTATGTTAGATTTTGTTGATTCATTGATTTGACATCTTTCTAGTACTTTCATTATTACAAATCAATATTTTTTCTGATTATTTAAACTTTTCTAGTTTGGTGTAGTGGTTAGAGCACTGGGTTCCAGCAAGGAAGCTCGAAAATTCAAATCTCCGAAACAATGCTTGCAGAAAGACCTACCGAGTCGCTTTAAATCGTTGGATACCTGCGTTCGAATGCACAGGTGATAATAATGCGGTTGTCAAATGCTTGGTGCCCACCACATCACCACGCGTCATGAATTTGGCATGCGATAATCAGGAGTGATAGCAAAGATGCGGAAGCACTGACCTTCCAGCTCGCAGAAACTCCTTTAAGGTATCTAGAGTTTCACCATTATACATAATTAAAACTTTAGCTAAATAATTCATAAATGATTTGAATGGTTTTTCTTTTTTATAAAGTTGTTTTTCTAATACAGGAAGTCTCTATTATCAAATTCGGATAATCAAGTATTTACGGTATTTAAAGTTCCTCTTGAATACAGCCGACAGTTCTTATATAGAGGACTAACTTCCGTTTATTGTATTGGCAAGGAAATGCAAGTTCGTATCTCTATATTGACCAAGTGTAATAATGTTTAACTTAAAGTGTTAAAATTATGTTTTTACGTACGCAAGCTTTCATACAATTTTTTATTTGAAAGATGTCAACATTCTGATGGAGTGCAGATGGAGCTTGTACACCGAGTCAGGCTATGTTAATTCATTGATTTCGCATCCCTCGGCACGTACGGCACTGAGCCGTGTGCCTAACGAACTGGCTGTCAGAGAAGCGTGGATTACGTGCTTACGAAGAATTCCAATGCTGCAAGGGACTAGGAGAAGGCTTCCTAGACGTGTACCGCTATAAAAATGAATAGCATTTTCGCCCTTAGCAGTCCCACCCTTCGTGCGAGAAAATCCCATGTTGACACCAGCTTCTTCACACACGAACACTGAGAAAAAATAGAAAGGAAATAAGGCATCTCCAGGCTTAGTGTGTGAAAGAGGAGAGTTGCTTTAAAGAGAACCGCGTTCCTGTCTGCGAAAGTACTACACTTCTCCTCCACCTTTGCAGACACCAACGCCCCAGCCAGCGTCTCAATTCACGTTATAAGATTTCTCGCTAAATAAAAGAAAACCTTCTCTTGAATATTTTATTAGACACGCTTTATTTCAAACACTTTTAACCGTTTTAACGCAAAGCCTTTGAGCCATTATATAAAGATACTTCTCGAGCTTTTCATTTTCACACAAATTTTCCCGTATTACTACTAGGAAGCTTTTAGTTTCATTTAGCTTGTAGCTACAATATGTTATTTAAGTCTCATATCTAAATGTAAAGTTACAGACTTATGTATTTATGTCGTTAACACTTTTCAATTAAGGCGTTATATATGATGGTCTCTAATCTACTAAAGGGCATTTCTTATAGTCATTCGTTTGTGTGTAATTTACCACTTGTGACTGTAGAGGCAGATTGATAATAAATTATGTTTATGCAGATATATTTGGGTTTCATTGCAAACTTAATTTCTACTGATATCCAAATATACTTGAATTTACCAGAAATGTATCTATTTAACTGTAAATAATAAAACTATCCACGATGTAATGATTTTTCGACAAACTATCGCATTGTCATTCTACAGTTCTAAATTATTAATATTATTCAATGCTTTCCAAACAGTTAATCAACTTACATTACGAATGGTGCAGCATTTCAGTTTCTGTTAAAGTGAATGTTCTTCGAAGAGTGGGAACGTGCATGCTTGTGCAATAGACCTACAGGAAGATTTGGATACTATTTCAAGAAAGTCTATATGGGCGACCCTAGTAAAGCCAAGAGTTCGAAACAGGTTAATAAATGCAGTGAGGAGCTTCTATCGAAACACAACAAACAGAGTAACAACCAAGCTCGGAACAACATAAAAGTTCATCAACAATAAAGGTGTGAAGCAAGGAGGAATTCTGAGCCGATTACTGTGTATTACAGTAATGGATGAGGTATCAGGAAAGGCAAACGTGACGGTACAAGGATGCAGAGTGGGAGTCAGGAAACTTAAGTCCGTCATTGTAAAAGAACTTCTATATGATGATTTAATGTTGATTTCAAAAAGTAAAAATAACCTTCAAAAAGCAATAGAGAATTGGAAACTGATGCGCACGGAAACGGAAATGTGTATAAACCATACCAAAACGGAAGTCATTGTGATATCTAAGGAAGAAGAGCAGATACAAATAAACCTAGATGGACAACAGATCAAGCAAACCAATACCATGACTACCTGGGCTGTATATTTAATAGCGAAGGAAACATAAGAAGTGATGTCAACAATAGAATAGGGGCAGCGGCAAGATTATTTAATGCGTTAAAAACTATATTCTTCAGCAAAAAGGAAATGAGTAAAAACGTAAAGGTCAAGATATACAATACAGTGTTTAAACCAGTCTTAACATACGGGAATGCATCGGGGGTGCTCAGTAAGAAGTTAAAATCCAAATTGCAAGCTGCAGAAATGAAAATTCTAATGAGATCTAAAGGTGTTACTAGGATTGACAGGATAAGAAACACAGAGATCAGGGAGATTAAATGTCAAACCACTAGAGGAAGAAGTACAAAACAAACAACTGAGCTGGTGAGGCCATCTAATTCGAATGGAAGAAGGAAATTTAGTTAAAGAAGTGTGGGAGGTCAGACCATATGAGAAGGCAAAGCGAAAGCAGAGAAGACGAAGAGCTGAGATACTGAAATAACGGCAGCGCTGAGGAGGAGAGGATGCTCATGGGATACCGCGAAAGAAAAAGCTAAAGAAAGGAAGAAGTGGAAATACCCCCGACCAAACTGTCGACAACTAACGCTATAAGAGGATGTTGATAAGTATAAGTAAGTAAAAACTATTTACGATATAATGACTTTTCGACAAACTATTGCATTCTACCTTGTCCATTCTATAGTTTTAACTTATCAATAATATTCAATTCTTTCCAAAGAGTTAATCAACTTACATTACGAATAGTGCAGCATTTGAGTTTCTATTAAAGTGAATGTTCTTCCACACACTCTGCAAATTATTTTATATTTTAATTGCGGCTGTTATTGTAGAGGTTTGAAAGGGTTTAATACCGACTCTAAAACACCCCGTATACGACATACGATAGTTCATAAACACCCTGTATTTAATTTAAGTTAGTGATGATGAAAATTTGTTAACTACTAAGATATGAACTTGTATTTTCTAGTCAATACAATAAATAAGAGCTAATCCTCTACACAAGAACTCTTGGCTATGTTCGAAAGGAACATTAACAACTGTATCTGTAAGATTTTATTTTAATTGAGTAAAGTTGAACGCAGCGTTAAAGAGCAATCAGTCATCCATAGAAGTTGTTAAGTGTACTTTTCCCACTAGCATCCCGCCATACTGGTAGGTGTATTTGGTTGCCTATGGTTCCCTTTTGCAGCCAACCTTGTTTCGAACTTTTTAAGTTCGTTTAGTTTTAGAGAATTGTGGAGGTGAGAAAGGACTGCCTCTTGAGTGATGGGTTGTGGGTTGCTGGTAAAAGTGTGGAAGGTGATTTACGATTATGGAATCTTTATGTTTCGTGGTTTATTTAAAGAATCCATACTTACAAGAGAATTTAGTTAGGTTTCTGCGAATTATTTTGGTGTTTTTCTAAATTCTCATTGTGTCTAGCTTAGCGAAATTGGAGACAATCAGCCACCGAAGGGAAGGTTCGAGCTTCTGGGGAACTTCCGAATACGTTGTCAAAAGGTGCCTACATGAGCTGCCAGTGCAGCTTGATGTCATCAGCTGCCGCATCTTTCATAATCGTGTTCGTCGGAAGGCTCCAGGAACAACCCAGCGTACGACAAAAGGTTTGATTTCCCATTTTTCTTTGTTCTCTATCTTCGTGCGACCGTACGCAGAGAACTCCGGTGCCCGCTAAATCCAGCTAGACAAATTCCGGACTCAACGAAGGCCAATTACGTGTTTATTACGTTTATGCTACTGTGTATGATTTGTATTTTAACTTTTTGGTATTATTCACCGCTTTGAACCTCATCATGCGACTGGTCACTTACCTTCACTAGGTGCGTTCAGCTTCATTTTCACCAGTTTATGTAACGGCATATTGATATTTAATTAAGTTTATGCTGTGTTGTTCCATGCTTCACAAAATTTGTAAACAAACCTGTCCCGCACCTACTTCAGTCCGCTCAGTTGTGGCCGTCTATTTTCACGGCTGCAGAACAATTGCAATTTAGACAATTGGCAACTTAATTGTTGATGAGAAAAATTTCATGTATTATAGGTCAATTATGCGGATTGATTAATAGCGATAAGCGATTCGGTTCGGCGCTACCGTTTACATTTTACGCGTTAGTTTACCAAGCTTAACGCCAGGTTTTGCGACATTTCACCAACTTCCCGACGTATTCGGACCTTAATTATTATTAATTTAAGTTTGTGGATTTTTAGATCCCTTTATTTTCACATGGGGCTTACATCCGCTAAATTGCTTTCCTTGTCATACTTCATTTGCCTGGGAACTTTACCTCAATTCGAGTTTTCTCTAATTATTTTGACCTGTTGTCTAAATCATAAAGTTTGACTTAACCTTATTATTACATTTACTGTTCATTTATTTTAGATTACACAAGCCTTTATAAAATTTCTATCATATTAGATTTAAAAATATAGAGGCTTAATTTACAGCATTCCCTTCACTTTGGTATATTCTTTTTTCATGTTTGTATGTTCAAACCCGTAAGTATTATTATTTTATTTATTATATAAGAATCGCTGTACGACGACTAGTGATGGATCTTGGCGAACTTTTAAGAATTTAAGGATTTAAGAATTTGTCTTCTGTACTGTCGTTACTCTTGGGAGGGGGGCTACTGTGAAGGTTTTTTAGGAACAACGTTTACTGTTTTAAAGTTTCAGCTCTAATCAAATGCAATTCTCAGTACTAACTGACATCATACACTTGAATATCCGATTTTTTTAATAGAAACAGACCCCTTTAGCACGAGAAACAACTGCCTAAGAAAGAAAGAACCATTCATATCATACATGAACTATTTAGCTACAAAATCTAACTATTACCAATAATTTTTAATTGGTAAGACCAGAAGTACCAGAAAGATATGGGTAATCAATAATGTAAACAATCTAACATGTAGTACCTTCATCTGCTCAGTCAGAACGTTAACATCTTCCAAATAAAATTGTTGAAATACGACAATGAATAGGTATTTGTTTTTTGAGTTAGTAATAACCAAATTTCTAAACTATAAAGATATGGACTTATATTCCCAAGTCAATACAATAAATAAAAGCTAATCGTTTGCATGAGAACGGTTAACTGTGGTAAAGAGGAACGTCAAGGAACGTATCTGGCAGACTCTATTTCTACTTGAGTGAATTTAAACTCAGTGTTAAAAATCATTCAAACCTCCGTTACAGTTTACTATTTTAAAGTTTCAACTGTAAACAAATTAAATCATCGGTATTAACTAACCGTACATACATGAATATCTTTATGTTGTAGTAGACACTTCCTATTTGGAAAAAAACTTCCTCAAAAACATCTTCTCAAATCATACATGAACTGTTTAGCTAAAAAATGTAATAACTAACAATAATTCTTGATTTGTAGCAACAGACGCACCAAAAAGATACGGTAAATAAATGCATTAGCAAAATTTAACATGACATACTACTTCATCTGCTTATAATCAGGGGCTCACCATCGTCTAGGTAAGATTGTAGAAATACCACCCATGAATACTTTGCTTCCTAAACCAATATCATTAACAATACTAACTAAACTAATAGCCTTAAAATATCAAAATTTGGCAACAGGATCTTTTTATATAATACATTCAGCTAATGACTTCAAACTATAGGCAATAATTATTGGCTTTACAGACAGAAGCAGCAGAAAAAGATCCCAAATGTATAAATCAATATAACCTATAGCTTTAAGTAAAAGCTTCATCTGCACTTGGTCTGAATGTTTACATCGTCCTGATAGACTTGTACGATTGCAAATATGAACACTAAAAAAATTGCGTATGGGAAATGATTGCGGAGAGACCCGTAGGCAGTTCCGCACCCTGCTGCCACTTTAACTCTGTTTGAGGTAGTTAGTGACGTGGTACACTAACCCAGGGGTACCGGCGGTTTTAGGTACTCTCCGAAGCACCGCGGGTTGCAGCGTTAGAGCGAAGGTTTCGCTGTCATAAAATAGATTTTTTAAAATTATATATCTAAAATATGTTGAATAGACATCTAATTTGTATTAGCTACATTATATAGCAACACAAGAACTCCAAACTATGATCAAAAGAAACATTAACGAATAATAAGTTATATTTTATTTTTGCTCGAATGAATCTTAAAAGGAAAGCAGCGAACCGTTCATAATGCAATTTTGCTTTTTTACAGATTCAACCCTACGCGAATAAAATTAATATTACTAACGGACCAACTTGTAACCTTGAATATCTGAATGTTAGTAAGAAACTTCAGCTTAAAAATTTAAACTATTGTAAATAATTATTGATCTATAAAATCAAAAGCAAGGAAATAGTCCGAAATCAATGAATTAACGTAACCGGACTTTAAATATAAGCTTGATCTGTACTAGGTATGAATGTTGAGATCTTCCAAGTAAAACTCTACACATGAGACCGTGAACGCCCCGCTGAGATGTGTGGAAACATATTTCATATAAATGAAATAATAAAATTTCTGAAACATAAGAATATTTTCGCGTAGTAGCAAAAATTGAATAAAATTAATAATTTAGTGTAAAGTATTATTTACAGGAAGAGCAAAAGAATTCAATCAAAATTTGTAGCACTTACCTTCCAAGCAATTAATTATTCTTTGTCATACATTTCAAAGGATATGAATCACCTCTTCGAGCATTCTTTACTGATTGTTAATTCGCAATTGTTGAGTGGTTTCCACTAAAAACGACAAGTGGAAGTGGTTACTATTTTTGATCATTTTGCCAGCTAAACATTTCCCACGACAATGACACGTACTTCTTCTGTGGTAGTATATCAGTTTTGGTCAAATCAACGTAGCCAAGTTGTAAACTGCTGTCCCTCAGATAGTACTGGCTATGCTACGTCTTAATCAAAACAGTAAGTGATGTATGTTGTTCTATAAACCTAACTGATTTTTAATGAGAATCTTGAATCTTGAGAATTGGAACCTTGTAGACTGTCCACCTTTAACCAGTTCGCATTGATTAGCACATGTGAAAACACTTAGTATCGCATGCCTAATAATCTCCTGGCTGATATTTTTAATTTCTAAACGAATCCAACGCTTTAAATCGTCCAAATTGTTTGGAATATAAACTCGTGATTTCACATAATCAAACACAAAACAAAATTGACGTGCTTCGGGATTTACCTAAAAAACAATAAATAATAAAATTATGAATTTTGTGCGGAGTTTTATAACCACGCTGTATACAATAATGCCGTGACCACTGTGAAACTCCATGAACCAGCACCACATTTCAAATTGTAAGAGGAATCCGTCAAGGAGATACCATTGCTCCAAAATTACCTATAGCAACGTTGGAGTACGTTCTTAAATCCTTAAACTGGAACAACATAGGCATCCATGTGGATGGTGAGTATTGAAATCATCTTAGATTTGCAGATGATATTGTCTCAATAACAGATAATATCGGCGACGCCTTGAAAAAAGTCAGGAAATTGCAGGAAATAGATATGAACAAGACCAAGTCATGAGAGACCTAGTAACAGGTCGCGAAGTCAATACCACCACTGGCCAAGTTCACCAATATAAATAGGACACAAAATAAGGCCAGATAGGGACAACCAAACTTGCGAAATCCAGCGAAAAATTGGTGTGGCATGGGCAGCCCTTAGAAAACTGCACGATACTTGTACTTGCACTACCAGCAAGCTTGAAGCGGAAAGTGTTCACGCATTATGTAGCAGCTTTTATCACATTTTGCGTTGAAACTCTAATGCTCACCAGAAAGATAATACAAAAATTGAAAATGGCTCAATTCGCCATAGATAGAGCCGTGCTTAGCATTACTAGAAGAGACAGCATGCAGAATAACATCATACGAAAAAGAAAAAAATTGACAGACATTATAAAACGTATTACAGAACTTATGTGGTGGTGGACTGGCCATGTTACACGAATAAAAGATCATAGATGGACGAATAGAATTGTCGAATGAAGGCAACGAAAAGATTTAAGAAGCAGAGGGAGCACAAAAAACGACAGCGCAGAAATGAACAGCAAAGGCACAACATAGAGAAGATTGGAAACAATGGACAACAGAGGCTGGAGTGGAAGAGGATGATACTGAATATCTTAATTTTTGAAACAGATTCCTTCAAAATACGCATACAATTGAAACGTTTAAATATTGAGATATATGAACAAAAGTAGCAGGAAGAAAGTCACAAAGTGAGTAAAGGCAAACTATATTCTTCCGGAATAATTAAACAATAATTCCGAATTAATAAGAATTGAAAGACTTCAAAGAAAACAGGAACTAGTAGCGATTTTACATGATAAATGAAAACAGCTAATACCCCTAGAAGAACAAAGTGTTCTGAATGATGCACCTACTCGCCAGGTCGCCATAGAGCACCTTAATATAATTTAATATAGGGCCCTTCCTACAAGTTTGCGATCTTAACGATAGTAACACAGAGGATATAATTTTCTATTTATTTAATTAATATGAAGCTGAAAACTACACGACACACTAATAATGTCGTCTAGCAAAATTGTCTGCAAACTTAATGTGTGACTATAGACTTTCTTTGACAAAAACAAGCCAGGTAAACAAGATACTAAAACATATTAATTTGATATATAAACAAAAAAACTTCTATAAATGTTGAAAACAAACCGATTATCTTTATTTAACCTGCACGACTCTGATATCATTTCTGATAGATATCGGCTCAAATCGGATTTAAATATACCCCACACCGCATTGCCCCTCAATGCGTAAATTGAATAATCTTTAAAATTTATATATTTAGAAATTTACTAGGGTTTAACTACTATGCTAAATTGTTTCGGAAGTTCGGTAAAGCTCTTGGAGGAAACGTCATAATCACAAAAACGGTAAAATATGTATAAAGAAGGCAAAGTTCTTCAAGGATGGTATAGAAACGTCATCATACTATTATTTTAGATGAATCTTTTAATAGTTTAACTAAATCAGTGTCAGCCAATGGAACAGACGGGTTTTAGAAGAGGATATTTTATACGCACAACCGCAGACAACAAGCATAGGTGCAACCAACCAACCGGCAGCAGCCAATAGGACCACGGCTAAAAAGAACCTATAAATACCGGACCCCCCGGTCTAACAGTCACTACGCTTTGATCATGCAACCTAGAGCGGTTAGCGGAACGTCAGCATCAATCAATCTTACAACAACACGGTGTAAACGCAAAGATACTACTTCATTAGACACAACCACGAAAACATGAAACTTCACAAACTCTATTATTGCCATTATTAGAACGCCACATCCCATTGTAAGGCAACAATTTCCTTAGCTTTTTGATTACTACTGTTCATTCCAAAATGAGAAGGGAGGTTGTTGAATCCACTCTCCTATAGTGATCAATAATCTGGAACGAAGGTGCCCGCGTTAACACCACTTTCGTTAACCCATTCTAGTACTGACTGGAGACAACGCTACTTAACATTCCTCACCGTGTGTGAATGGGCAACGAAGATGTGCGATGAAACCACCAATTAAACTCGAATGGGTGGACTTTGGAAGGATATAGACTATACTATACCAATACCTTTCAAAAGGCAAATAGCAACAGTTTCCTACACATATGTAACGTATGGATTTGAATCAAAGAACCATGGAACTACTAATGATTGGAATAAAACTTATTGTCAGAAAAACAAAAAATTGAACTCACAATAAGAGCGGAGTGGATGATATGGTGGAACCACTGGTAAGCAGAAAATGAAGTTAGGCAAAGCACACTAAGCGGACGACGGACCTCAGGTGTACTAAAAGACTATTGGAATGAAGATCAAGGCAAGGAACAATACGCTAGAAGGTCCTCTTCTAATTGCCTTTTGTACATGTCTTCTCTCACTTCTTCGTCCCATCTTCTTGAGGGCGTCCTCTTTTCTTCTTTTTCGCGGGTTCCAGCTCCATATTCGTTGCGGCCATCTATGATCTTGCATCCGCCGTCATGCGTACCATACTAGTCTTTGCTTCTCTATTTCATCTAGCACCGTTTCTTCCATTGTCATACGCCTTCGTATTTCTTCATTTTTCATTACAATTTTATAAACAACATAAACAACTGAACCTTGTTTTACCTAGCAACACAACTTATGGATGATTCACAAAGATGTCATTGAACTTAGCACCACCCCACATGTACATTTTTATTTTAAACCTAACATAAACCTCAATCTTTAGTCAATTTATCAGCCAACTGATTCTTCGTATCCACATATCGTAATTCTAGTTCTCCAGTTTTAATCAGATTTTACATAAAAGCAATAATCAGATTCTGTTCTTTTTAAAATTAATTTTAGTATACTATCCTTAAAACGTTCATTCCAGCAACGTGGAGCTTGCTTTAAACCATACAGTGTTTTTTTAGCTTACAAACTAGATTATTACCGTTGCTGATACCGTCTTCAAAAACCTCAGGTTGGTACATGTATATATTTTCCTTTAATATTCCATTTAAAAATGCCGGTTTAACATCCATCTGATGAAAAAGAAAATCATGTTGATTTCCAATTGCCACTGGGGTCCAGGTGTTGTTCTTGCACAAATAATGCATTTCACTGTTTATAGCTTCCAACCATTTATCTTCATCGGTCCTTCTATTTTCCGTGAATTCTGCGGTAGCTTTCAGCACACAACGCTAATGCTGTATCGTCCCACCATACTGGTGCTCTTCTGAGGCGTTTATCAGTTTCCTTTCCAAGTTTTATTTGGTTTACATCATCCACATTTTCGCAACTTCCATTTTCTTTAAACTCGTCATACACTTCCTCTTCATTGAGAGAGTCTGATTCATGCTGTTTCTCTCCTATCCAATTTTCCCATGGCAAATTGTTTTTGTCATCATACGTTAACTTTTCCTCATCAAAAATTACATCTCTTCCTAATACAACTTTTCTTGTAAATGGGCCCCACAATCTGTAGCCGTTTGGTGCATAACCAACCATAAAGCATTTTACACCTTTTAAATCGAACTTTCGACGAAAATATTTGGGTGTATGTAAAAAAGCTCTGCAACCAAAAACTTTCATTTTGGACAAATTTGGCTTTGTTTTATACCAAATTTCTGCTGAAGTTACATTTTGTAGTCGTGACATGGGTCTTCTATTTATTATGTACACAGCTGTTTGAACACTTTCATTCCATAAATCCTTCTGAAGCTTTGTTCCTAGCATCATTGTTCGGTCAATATTTTCCACCGAATGCACCTGGCCTCCAGTATCCACAGCCTACACAAACAATACTGATAGATCAGTATGGAAATCAAACAGGACTATCAAACCCACAAAACATGGCACCCTGCACAAGCTATGCAATGCAATCAACTCTACCACAAAACCCGATCCAAAGTCAACCAAACTATGTAAGCCAGCCTATAACTACAAGCCAAATGTACTACTCAAACCAGCCGGTAACTTACAATCAACCACATTTCTCCCAACAAGAACACTTCATACCCACAATGCTGGCATCTCAAGAGTCAACAGAAACAATTTCCTATGCTAAAGAAACGCAAAATGACTGGATAAAGATTAAAACAAGAAAAACCAAAAGAAATAGTCCACCATCCAATGAAAGAAACGTAAGACAAAAGAGTGATACTATCACGAAGGAATTTATTACAACAAGAAATCGCTTCGGCTCCCTTGGCTCCCAAGATGAAGAAAAGACTGAAGACGAAAACAACGAAGTAGATGGTAAAGAAGACAAAAAAGAAATACAAGATCCTAAAAACCCGGAAGTAGAGAAAGTCCGACCTATAATTATCACAGTAAAAAATATCAAAGAACTAACAAATATGCTTGACTCCGTTGCCGAGAATCAATACTCATATAAGCTAGAAAACAGCAACCAAATTAGGTTACTACCAAAAACTAGTAAAAATTACACAGAAACCACTAAACTCCTAGAGAAAAACAAAAAAGATTACAGTTTCCACACATTTCAATTGGCAGCAGACAGAAGTTACAGAGTTGTTCTTCGAGGCATACACCATACTGCAGACCTGGATGAATTAAAGAACGAAATAGAAGACCTAAACCATACAGTGATAAGAATTCATAACATTAGACACCGAGTAACAAAAGAGCCGCTTAACATGTTCTTCATTGATTTAGTCCAAAAGCCAAACAACAAAGAAATTTATGATATCAAATTTCTTCTGCATGCAAGCATACAGATCGAACCACCACACAAAAAACGCGAAATCATACAGTGTAAGAGATGCCAGAGGTATGGACATACCAGGACATACTGCAGACACCTATACCGTTGTGTCAAATGCGCCAAAGACCACCCTACAAGTGAATGTCCCAAGAAAGATAAAAAAACCCCCGCAAAATGCGTATTATGCGAGGGCTCCCACCCAGCAAATTATCGTGGCTGTACTGTATATAAAGAGATTCAAAAAAGAAAATATCCAGCCAACAGACCTAAAATAATCCCAAACGCACCGCAAACCCGAACAAATCCAACAACTCAGCAAACAACATTCATATCGCAACCTGGCAACATACAAGACAAACAAATAACTGTAAATTTACAAAATAGTAATCAACCACAACCACAATACAATCCAAAACACTATGCATTCCCCATATTGCCAACAAATGATTCTCAAGCTCAAACTTTATACAGACTAGAACAGATAGTAATAAAACAAGTAGAGAACCAAACCAAACTCTCAGAGGACATACGAACTATACTAAATTTACTGACAGCCATAGTGGCCAAACTGAACTAATGGCCAATAGTTACCGTTTAGCGCTATGGAATGCCAACGGCTTGGCTCAACACAGCCAAGAAGTAAAAGCATTCATCAATATCCAAAAAATAGACATCATGCTCATTGCAGAAACCCACTTTACAGACAGGCACTTCTTTAGAATACCGGGTTACACATTTTACAACATAAATCACCCCACTGGAGGAGCTCACGGCGGGGCAGCAATTATAATCAGAAGTTCAATAAAACACTTCGAATTGCCCAAATATGAAACTAATAAAATTCAAGCCGCACAAATTCAAATCACAGATTCCAAGGGACCCTTAACATTAGCAGCAGCATACTGCCCACCCAAACACTCAATTAAAAACGAAGATTTCAAGCGATACTTTGGAACGCTAGGCCCTAAATTCATCGCGGGCGCAGACTATAACGCGAAACATCAACAATGGGGGTCAAGAGTTACACAAACAAGAGGACGTGAACTATTAAAAACCGTCGATGAAAAACAACTATCGTACTTAACAACAGGCGAACCCACATACTGGCCAACGGATACACAAAAAGTCCCGGACTTGCTCGATTTCTTCGTAACAAAGGGAATTGCAGACGTATACACACATATAGAGTCATGTCTTGATCTCTCCTCAGACCACTCACCTGTTATACTGACCGTTAGTTCTATCATTATATCCAAGGAAGTCCCATTGAAATTACACAGTAAAGATACTGACTGGGAACATTTTCGACGTCTACTTGACGAAACAACAACACTAGCTGTGCCCCTAAAAAGCGAGGAAGACATCGATGATGCAGTTGACAAACTAACCCGGAAAATTTAAGAAGCAACATGGCAATCTACACCAAATACTATCCGCAGGACAAAGACACATGATCTCCCAATGGCCATTAAAATAGCAATAACAGAAAAGCGAAGGCTACGCCGAGTCTGGCAGTACAGCAGGCACCCGTATGATAAAGGACTTTTAAATATCGCAACTCAAAATCTCAAAATAACGCTATACCGCTTGAAAAATGGTTCGTTACAAAAGCACTTAGAAGAACTGTCCCCTACAGATATTAACGACTACTCTTTATGGAGGGCAACAAGGAACATGAAACAACCAATCAAATCCATACCACCTATTAGAAAAGCCAATGGGGGATGGGCCAGAAGCAACGAGGAAAAAGCAGAATTATTCGCCAATCATCTATCTGAAGTCTTTCAACCTTTTCCCTCACAGATAGAACCAGAGGAGGACAACGAAATTACAGAACATCTCGAAACACCACTACAAATGTCACTACCGTTCAAAGCGATTAAGTGGACGGAACTTAAAAATATTATTCGAAGTGAATTGAATCTAAAAAAAGCTCCAGGTTATGACCTGATTACAGGTAAAATTCTAAAGGAACTACCAGAAAAAGTCCTCAGGTTAATAACTTTTATCTTCAACGCTATGCTAAGAATTGGCTACTTCCCCGATCAGTGGAAAGTAGCTCAAATTATAGTAATATCCAAACCTGGCAAACCACCGAACGAAGTTGCATCCTACCGACCGATAAGTCTCCTTCCAATCATCTCAAAGATTTTTGAAAAGCTTTTTCTAAAAAGATTACAGCCCATACTAAAAGAGAACGAAATCATACCAATTTATCAGTTCGGCTTCCGTCAAGAACATAGCACCATAGAACAGGTCCACAGAATAGTCGATAACATCAACAAGGCTTTTGAAGAAAAAGAGTACTGCACAGTAGGTATGTTAGACATAAGCCAAGCCTTCGATAAGGTGTGGCATCAGGGCCTACTTTATAAAATAAGACAATACTTACCTCACTCCATCTATGGCATACTCAAATCATACCTAAGTGATAGATCCTTTATGGTAAAATTCCTGTCCCAACAAACCTCACTTCATCCAATACAAGCTGGCGTGCCGCAGGGCAGCGTCTTGGGCCCAATCCTGTATACTCTATACACCGCAGATTTACCAGTGACCGAAAACACCCAAATTGCAACCTATGCAGATGACACTGCCCTATAAACCATCAACATAGATCCAAATGTAGCATCACGGCATCTCCAGGAACAGCTAAATAAAACGCAAATCTGGCTCAAGAAATGGCGCATTAGAGCTAACGAGAGCAAATCAGTTCAAATCACATTTACAATGCGTCGTCAAACGTGCCCACCCGTAGCGTTAAACGGCCAAGAACTAAAACAGGCCGATAATGTTAAATACCTAGGTATACACTTAGACAGACGTCTCACGTGGAGAACACATATTTGGTCAAAGCGAAAACAGCTCAACCTAAAACTCGCTAAATTGAACTGGCTTATAGGCAGAAAATCTAGAATGTCACTCGAAAATAAATTACTCATCTACAAATCCATACTAAAGCCCATATGGACGTATGGGATACCACTCTGGGGTACGGCCAGAAACTCAAACATTGAGATACTTCAGAGATACCAATCCAAGGTACTGCGCATCATCACTGGATCACCCTGGTATATACCAAACACAACATTACACAGAGATCTCGCCATTCCAACAGTTAAAGAAGAGGTGTATGAAATGAGCAGGAAATATCAAACGAGACTAGAAACTCACCCAAATTATTTGGCAGTCAACTTGCTTGATAATTGCAGAGTACAAAGAAGACTGAACCGGCAACATCCAACAGACTTATTCCAGTAGTGACAGTGCAAAAAGTGAAGTGTAGTTAAATCAATAATCATTATTAAAATAACATTATATTTCTAGGAGTGGCACCAATGGGTGTCTACTTCGCTCATGTCCTGACTGTATACTTGTATAGACATTAACACATACAACATATTTACTTATTGTTCAAATAATGAACAGATTGTAAATTTCCGCAGTGGAGTTAAATTAAAAAAAAAAAAATTGTTCGTGCTGTGTCCAATATGGTACGATTCATTCTTTCGGCAACACCATTTTGCTGTGGCGTATACGGAATTGTGTATTTAATTGTGTAGTTACCATAGCTTCTTTAAAGTATTTGAATACTTCACTTTTATTTTCTAAAATGTAAACTACTGTAAAATGAGTATAGTCATCAATCAACGTAAAGTAATATTTCTTTCCATTCCAGTTATTGGTCCACATAGATCTGAAATTATTAATTCCAGTGGTCTCTTTGTAAATGGTCGTTCCATACAGTGTGGTAATTTAGTCTGTTTCCCTTCCACGCACACATTGCAAATATCTTTGGTAATTTGAATTTCTTGATTTATTCCATCAACCATTTTCAATTTTTGCAATTTCTGTAAAGACTTCATTCCAAACGTTTATGCCAAGTATTACTCATTTCCGCCTTTGATTTAGCATAACTAGCCATTTCACTTGCATACAAAAATTCTATTTCATACAATTTCTTATTTCTTATTCCTGTCGCTACTAACTTTGAATTCTTAAATATTTTCACATTTCCATTTTCAAATACTGCTTTCATGCCAACTATCTCTATTATTCCTACCGAGAATAAATTATATTCTAAATCTTCCACATACAGTACGTCTTGTATGCTGCAATTGCTTTTCTCCTCATTTATTGAACTTAACAAATGCTCTTTACCATGACACTGTATAATCGTTTTTTGGTTCTTTGCGTAGATCTTTGGGCCAAACCAGCACATTCAGTTTCCGTGTACCCTGTTTAGCTTGAATTATCATGCTGGTTATTTCATTTTGGCAGTTTCCATCTTCTGATATGATTACCCCAAGATCTTTATTGCGTCGATGACTTCTTTTTTAGAGATTCTGGCTATCATCTCTTGCAGCATCTCTCCTTCCTTGGGCTTCTTCTGTTTCTCTGTACTCATCTCGATCTTCACTTAACATTTTTGTGTAATGTTGTTGCCACTGCTCAATTCAGTTTATATCTTATTCAATATCTTGACAATGACGCGAGCTGTTACTATGCCCATTTGTAGACACCTATTACTAGCCACCATATCCACCAGCGGCGTAGCCGCCTTTTTCAAAAATAAGCACTCCGCCACAAATTTACAATTGTTGGAATATTTAAATTTCTAATAAGGGTAAAGCATTTCAGTAAATTAATACCAAACATATTATAAACAGGAATTCATTTTTGTGTATTTATTTTTACTTTCCCAATGTTTATTAGAATTTTTTATCAATTTAAAACTTACTTACCTGTCATCAAAATGTATTATTATATTTCAACTTTATTTTTTTTATTATTTTTATAAATAGAAAATTAGAAATGGAAGTGGTCTGTAGCTTAATAATACGAAATGATTATCTATACTTTTTTCCAAAATTTAGAGCAGTTTCATTGAAAAGTAAGCAAAAATTTAAGCGGTGTTAAACAAAAATAAATCATGTAAAAAGATAATTGGATTTTTTTCTAAACTAAAATTCGAGTAAAAACAGAGTGAAGTGTACTTAATTTGGACAGCTTATATATTGAACTAGTGCTGAGAATATTTGGAAGTACCTCGTATGCCATTGCACTAGGTAGGTAAGCACTAACCTTCTCGAAAGCAACCTTGGTTTAATAGCCGCCCATTTATTAAAGCTAAAGTGACGTTATAACAAGATTTTTCGGCACTGAGGAAGGAGGAGGACCCTCTTTAAAGCGCCCTACTTAGAAATTTTTACTTCTGGTATTTGTTTTGATCCCTTGGTTGGCTTGGTGCGTCCCCGTAACGCATAAAGTTGGAGTGTAGCGGAAAGTTTGGAGATTGAGAGGGATTTGGCGGAGTTACTATCGCGGAATCAATTAGAAAGCGTCGTGGTGTGCGTGGCTCTGTAGGATGCGTGCACACGCACTGGCTTGAGTGCTCCGATAAGCGTGAATCATGAACGGGTAGACAGGGCCTGGCGGTGATCGGTAATGGGCCCGTCACGCGCCACCACTACCACATATTACTGCGCTCCACCCGCTCCGGATTTGGTATTGACAAATGCCATTGTTGGTTCATATAAATTGTACTTCGACTGACGTTTTGCGTGTGTCGACACGGTCCAGCCGCTCCGGAACAAATGAGTAATGATCGGCTGAGACCGGGGGCGAAACTCTTGCCGCTGTCGGGGGCTCCACGGACCCGATACCGATCTAGGTGGTATTTTACGATATTAAGGAGTGAAGCAGCTAACTGCTAAAGCACCCCACATTAGGAGGCTTCGTGCGGCTCACACACGCCGGGATCGAGCAGTTCTAAGAAGATTCTTCCAACTAAGGGTTTATTACTTTCGGGCACACGGTTTTTCACACGAAATGGGAAAGTACAGTCCATTGTATGGCGAGGAACCTTATTTTTAGTGAGAATTGTGGAATTCGGATGAAATAGGTCAGTGTTGCAGACACTCAGCGCGGACATGAGCAAATATCGATTCACAGTTGGAGACACAGCTTAACTATTTTTTTGTTTTGCTGTATTTAGTACACAATGGAAGTTGAACAAGTGGCATAAAAACATAGCTAACCTACAGAAATCGACATTTTTTATATAATCCTTTTCGCCTTGACTTGCAATATACATAAATGTATACATTATTGCTACTTTTTACTAATGTTCATATTTATTTTCAAGGAAATGTTCAAATTTGTAGTAAACAATAACATTCCCATTATTTCATAAAACAGAGTTAATGGGTTACAAAATTGCCTTAAAAGTAGCTAAAATCAAGGATTTCTATTGTCGAGGTAGCTATATTATTCTGCTACGTTTTACTTACTGTTTTTTTTGTAGACATATTCAAGATTGTGATAAACAGAAAAGAATCGAAAAATTGGGAAGACCTAACAAAACTGCTAAAATAGGCTAGAATAAACCTACTTGTACACTAAATACCAATTTAAATTATTTAAAAATTTCACTTTATTACAAACAAATATATAGTATACAACAATAGCGTAAATACTTAGCTATTTTTTTAATCAGCTCCAAAGCTGTGTAACCAACTTTAATTGTTTAACATAACGAGCAGTGCCCAAGATACAACTTAGCTCAATTACCTTTACTTCAGCTAAAATAAAAAAAGGGATAACTTGCGTTATCCCAAAAAAATCTGTACTACATTTTGAATTTCAGGCGACTTAGGTTTGTCTTAACATACGAGGTTTGTAAATGAAGTAATGAGACTCATTTTTTTTCAATTTTTCATTCAAATAAAATTAGAATTCAACATTGTTTTCTTCAAAGTAACTGCCTTGGGAGGCGCTGGAGACGGTTCTTTCACTCCTCATAGCAGTGCTGGAACTCGGATACTGGAATAGCCTTCAACTGGCCGGTTACAGCCGTTTGAATGTTTTCCAGTGTCCCAAAATGACGTCCCTTGTGGTCAATTTTCGGTCTCGGCAACAGGAAAAAGTCAGAAGCACTCAAGTCGGGCAAATAAGGAGGCTGAGGCGCCTCAGGAATGTTCTTACTTGCCAAAAAATCGTTTATTGAAATTGCTGTGTGACATGATGCATTGTCGTGATGCAAAAACACCTACTTATTCTTGATCTTTGATCTCACACGCATGACCCTTTTTCGAAGTCTTTCAAGAACCTCTCTGTAAAAGTGTTGGTTAACCATTTGGCCTTGAGGCACAAACTCTTTGTGAACAATTCCCTGGCTATCAAAAAAGCAAATCAGCATGCATTTGATCTACGATTTGCTCATTATTGCTTTTTTTGGCCTTGGAGAGGTTGAAGTCTGCCATTCCATGCTCTAGAGTCTAGCGCATGGTTTTCGGGCCATACTCAAACAGCCAAGACTCGTCACCAGTAATGGCGTTCCAGACAATGGGGATCATTTTCAATCGATTCCCAAAATCAAGGCACCTTTCCCTCCTGATGTCCTTTTGGTCCTGCGAAAGGATTTTCGGAACCATTTTGCGCAGATTTTTCATATTACCAATTCATTAGTCAAAATCTGATGAACGATGGTGTGAGTCAAACTCACCTCCTCCCCGATCATTCTGACTGTCAACCGACGATCTGAACGCTCAGATCCCGGACTTTATCGACATTTTCATCGGTTCTTGAAAATGAAGGCCTTCCGATACGAGGTTCATCTTCAATCGACACTCTTCCTTCTGAAAATGCCTTAAACCACTGAAAAACTGGGGCCCTTGACAAAACACTGTCTCTGTACCCCTGTAGGCCCGAAGTTTTGCAAAAGTTTCCGTTGCACTGTAACCAAGTCTGAATCAAAACCTGATAGCACACCGTTGCTCGAAATTGATGTCACTCATTTTCAGAACGCACTAGAAAAAACTGTTTCACAAACAAATTGCTGTGGACAACCAAATGGCTCTAGCGAGTTCGTACTCGTACTGAAGGCGTATCACATGTTCACCTGCCGCCCCTTCCGCTCCCGCGTGCCCAGTGTTGCCAGATCGAACGCTACGCTACCAGTCTCATTACTTAATTTACAAACCTCGTAACATGTCTTGGATGAAGAAAATTGGGTTGTACACTGTATGGTTGTATTTATGAAACCCTTAGCGCGTCTACCTTTTCGCGATATCTTCCCAGCAGTAACAATAGCGAGTTGTTAACATGAAAGCTAATAAAAGTTGTATTAATATATATTATTAATTCAAAATGTAGAAGAAAGTTCTATCTAAATGTCTAGTCGGGTTACAGCATATTTGAATTATAGAAAATGCGAAAACCCCAGCGTTAGACCGGCATTTAAAAATGTTCCAATAAGAAAAATGCATTTAATTTTTTACTAGTACAGAAAACTCTAAGCTAATTAAATATTTAAGAATTGTATTTTACCGTTGCTATAACATTATGGCTTAGCATAAAAGATTTTACGAATAATTTAGAAATATCGTGGTATATCAATATCCATCAATACAACAGTGTGGTAATATTATTATACCATATATAATGATATATCCATCGCTGTATTACAAAACAGGAAAACTAAAATTACCAAGATATTTTAAAATTTGACAAAATAATATACTTAAACTGGAAAGTTTATCGCTACTTATCTCTTCGCATTTGATTTATTTTATTTAACTTTTATTGGCTAGAAATTATATAGAAATAGTACATTGATACATTTAAACATACAAAAACTAAAATAAATATACTTGAACGCCATAGCTTACTCAGAAAGCTACGTTTTTTGTATTAACTACATTTAATTCCTATGCCTGTAAATTATATTCATGCTATACATCAACCAGTAAATAAATTTGTTTATCTGGGGGTGAAACTGAACACAAATGGAATAGAAGACGGAGAAATTCGCCGAACAATAACCGCAGCCAACAAAGCCTACTTCGCTATGTCCCACCTATTTAAATCAAAACACGTACACCGTAATAATAAACTAAGAGTGTACAGGCCAATAATAAGACCTATTGTAAGTTACGGAAGTGAAGTGTAGGTTACGATAGATAGAACAAAAAAGGTGATTAATATTTTTGAAAGGAAAGTACTGAGCAATATAATGGGACAAGTTAGGGAAAATAGCACATGGAGATCCAGATACAACAATGAACTATACAAACTTTTCAAGAAACCCCCACTCTCAGAATTTATTAACGGCTGCAGTGGGCTGGACATGTGGTCAGAGTGGATGGAAAAAGTCTACCATAAAGAACATTAAACAGCTGAATTCACGGTAAAAGACCAGTGGGGACACCACGAAAAAATGGGAAAACGACATACAAGTATATGCACGAGATCTTTTAGGAGTCTGAGTTTGGAAGAGAGTGGCCGAAGACAGATAGACATGAAGGCAGAAACTACAGGAGGCCAAGACCCAATTTGAGAAAACAAGAGAGAGAGAGAAAAGACGTTGGTATACTAGGGAAAAGAAGACAATAAAATTGTAAAGAACTTCATAAACACATTTTTTGCGAATTAATGTATCCATTTAAATAAAACTAAACCACGTCCGCGGAAAAAGTTTTTTCCAGCAAGTCGTCATTGAGGATATCTAGGAACTACTTATATATTCGACTCGCTGAGGATAATCAGTATAGTATGATTGTTGTACAAAGTGCGAACGGTAGGGATACAAGTAGATATCTTTCTTTAATATTTTGTGGTAGGTACTAACTAACAACTGAACCTGTTGAGACAAGTTTATGTTCTTGTTACAAAACCAATTTATTTGAAGAGGTTACGTTACCAAACACAAACAACCGACAGGTAGAGATTACAAACAGTGATGCTAATATAAAGAAAGATTCTATTTTATTTAATATTATTCAAACATGAATTGTACTGTACCAACGTATTTCACTAACAGAATACACAACTTAGTATTGAAAAAGACTGATCTTTCAAACTGTAGACTAGAAATCCACAAAAATCTAAGTAAATGCAACAAACGTAGAAAGTGAGGTTAGGTTCAAGCAGCTGATGTGTGGTAAGTTCACAATGAACTTTTAAGCGTGCACGCATGTTACTCTAACAGATACTATTGGCTTTATAATTACAGTGTATCAATATACCGTGAGTTTAAAAAGTAATTACGTATCCGTTGGCCATGTAATAATAAAATAATGTCTAATGCAAGCTTTATATACCAATTGACGTTTAGGCACAGCTTTTCTAGCGCCAACTAGCGCCAGTACCTAACCGGCAGTGTTATGCTAGATTAAGTTTCATGGTAAATGTAAATAAGTCAATTCTTGAAGAAATAAGTTCTATTATTTCAACTTAGACAATAACAGTAACAACTAAATTACTACACTACCTATTAAACAAATCATAACAAGTAGGTAATCATTAAAATTGGAAATTATATTTTTTTATTTCACAAGTACAGAAAAATAAACATAAAGAAAACTAAAGAAGCTGTTCAAAATGACCACCGTTTTCCTGCAGACACAAATTTACTCGTCTTTTCATACTATTAAAAGCATTTATAAGAATTTGAGGAGTTATATTGGTGCACTGTTCCGTAATTCTGTTTTGCAGTTCCTCGATATTGTTAATAGGGGTCTTGTATACATTATTTTTCAGATAAGGGAATATAAAGTAATCTAAAATAGTCAAGTCTAGTGATCTAGGTGGAAATTCTGGATTTGAACGTAAACTAATTATTCGATCGTCTCGAGGGACTCTTGAGCGGTGTGGGCCGTCGTGCCATCTTGTTGGAAGTAGCTTTGCTGGAGCTCATCCTCATGAAGCTGATTAATAAATTCACGTACAATATTCCGCTATCTCTGAGCAGTAACAGTTTGGTGGAAAGATATGAGTCCGATAATACGTCTTCGAAGCACAGCAGTCCAAACACCAAGTTGTAATGGACGAAGGGGAGATTTCCGAAAAGTATGCGGATTTGCAGCACTCCATAACCTCATATTTCGTGAGTTTATGTACCCCGAAAGGGTGAACCAGGCCTCGTCAGAAAAAAACGTTAAATTTATCAATTCGCCGTTGTTCATTAAATTTTGTTGGAATCACTGACAATACAAAATTCTCCTACTGTGATCTGCTGGCAGCAACTCATGTAAAGCAAGAATTTTGTATGGGAACAGCATTAAATCTTCTTTGACAATAGTACGGCAAGTTCATAATGAAAAACCAGTCTCTTGCGAAAGTGTACATAGTGATGTAGTGGGTTGCTCGTTGAAACGTTGACGAACATCATCAACTAAACATGACACCGCTATGTAAATCCATTCGCCGTTTTCTCGAACACCATTTCGGAAATATGATTCAATCATAAATGTTTTGTGTTCTATTGTAAAAACCATTATAATTGTAACTTAATTGAATTTTCAATATAAACTTATGACAACAACAACAGTGATGACAAGTAATGAATTTTATCTACGACCCTTAAATTATATGTTTATTATTCGTACGTTTTCTACTCATTTATGGTAACATTATTAAATGAATAATTATGGCACTTATGTACCAACTCATAATTGCATTAGATATATATTGCCCATTAATTCATTATGTATTTCCCATAATTGCATTATATTTGAGTTTACTCAAAAATTGTCGTCGTAACTAGGCAACCAACAATACTGATGTCAGTTATTCAATTGTAACCTCACTTTTCAGATTTACAAGTGTAAGAGTTTTTTAAATCCAGCTAGTAATATTGTTTTGATAACAGGTTAGTAACTTATCTGTTTTTTTCAAAATAATAAAATTCATCATTTTCATTATGTTGCAGATATTTGTGATAATTACGTTACTCCTCAATTTCTTCAAGCAGATTTCGTATAACATGCTTGTAATATTCACCAGTCATTGTTGCTTCTGATTGCAAATAAATAATTGAAAGAATTCCACCATTCTATTTCCATTACACAGACTTTTGGTTGGTTTATGAATCTGGCGTTAACCCAGCTTACACAAATAACCCTTTTTGCGTTGCTTTCCACTCGTTATACTTATCAAAATTAGCAATGTTTCTGAAAACTTGTCTTGTTGATACTTTTAACAGATGAATATCATACAGAATCCAACTATACCAAAACAAACAACCATTTGTACCAATGCTTCAGGCACATGAATTCGGAAATTAGCAAGAACTACTTTCTTAGCCGATGCGATCAAGTCATCTGCGGTTACTTCTGTTGATCTTTGGATTTTCTGATTTCGTAAGAGCATCTTTGCTGCTCAAAATCTGATCGGTGCTTTTATTCTATTTTCACACACAATGGATTGAATAAAAGTATATAACTTTGAAGTAAATAACGATGCTGAATTTTAGCTAATGTGGGAAATGATGTTGGCAATTGATGGTTTGAAAATTAAAACCCTACCACTTCGTTGAAGGGGTTACACTGGCAAAACCTAGAACTTTACAATGTACTGTACCTAAAATAAATTGAATAGTTGTAGTTATAGCATTGTGGGGTTACTTATACTGTACGGCAGAATCAGCATTATCTTTACTCTTGACTGATATATTATTTAGACGTTAGATACCTTCAGGCCAGAAAATTTACCTTCAATTCATAATACAAATCCGTTATCCAATTCTCATCAACAGCAACCACACAAATGGTGTTGTAGCATTTTCCTGCAATTTTTCATTTGCTTAAAACCTTGACAAGTATGTTAAAAGGTAAAAATGTGGAAATATCTAATTCAAATGCAATTTCTTTTCGTAAAAATTAGGAGTCGTTTTTCAAAATAGTGTTTAAAATGACTGCGTTGGATATATCTTTCGCACGTACTTCTCTATGCTATTTAATCTAATTATGGCCGAAATAATAAAATCTGTAAAAAACACGAATGGATATAGATTAGGTAGAAATAGGATTAATATCATATGCTACGCAGACGATGCTATATTAATAACTAAAAATAAAAACTGCCTACAAAGACTCGTATTAACGTATGATACATAAGTAAGCAGTATGTTAGAATAGCCACAAAGACAAGAATATACAAGAGGACATTAAGATCCAAACGGACCACGATTGAACACAGCTAAAAAAAAAAAGAGGCTGGCACTAGTAAGAAGAACACCAGAAGAAACAAGAAGGAAACAGGATACATATTGAGGATTATTTGCGAAATAAGATGTGTCAGAATGAATAACATGAAAAAAACGAAATTGAAACCATCATGTAAATTGAACGGACTAGAATAGGTCAGCTAAAGTCGCCATCCATTAAATAAGAGAAGGGTATGAAGACCAAGGAGAAGATGGTGAGGAAGCCTATCGACGCAATTGGTTAAAAACAGACAGAATTTCCTTACATAAGAATGAGAAGATTTCTCTTTTTTATCGTACAAGATGTTCATTCCTGCCTTTGCAAAAGCGTAACGCCTAACCAAACTCTCCGCAAACTTCCACCATTGATTTATACATTCCATCTACTGAGCTTCTACTTTACCAAGGTCAATTTTAAATCAAAAACTTTGATCAATCTCTTTCTGTGTATTATTAACCGGCTCATTATACTAGATACTATACGCAGTATCGTCATACATTAGCCTTTACAAACTGCAACTAACAGGACAGGAAATGTACCTCAGAGGATTTAGTTCAATGATTTTAAAGAGTTAAGCATTATAGTTTGTTTAGCAGCCTACACCGAAGTATGGTAGCATTGCTCGCTTTTAGAAATCTAACATAAGACTTCGTTTCGAGCTTTGTTTTAGAAAAACCGTAAAAATCTCGTGCAAAATCTTTTGACTTAGGTGCTATAGTCAGCTTATCTTTGATAATAACACCTTTTGCTGTATATCTGCAACAAATTAGTAGTCCGACGTGAGAAAATTTTACGTTATTAATAGATCTGCAACCTGTGACTAGACCATTACTGGCTTATCTTCCATACCATCCTAACGGTATAGAAATAGTTTAATGGAACAAATATTTTTAAATAGTACTAACAGTCACGAGACTGTTAAAATAAGTATTCTCCCAAGTGTAGTTGATAAAGTTTGTTCCTGAGTCTGATAAAACTTCTACGACTTTATCGAAAATCAATGCCTTCGAAAATTTATTATTAGTTCATCTATCTATTCCAAGTTTCCCTTTCATTTGGAGGCACCGTCTAAAGGCAGGAGAATATGAGTAAAAGTTTTCTGACAGCTGGAATGTGCGTCCCTGAATGGAACTGCTGCAGTACTTGAATATTGTTAGCCGGAAGGTGTCACCCTCCTTGTAATATGACAATAGGGCTGTGATTAATCGCAAGACCCGCGACCTCCGCCATTTCCGAACTTTGCCTATTCGTTATTGTTGTCGACGCTATTTTACATAACGACAACCTGTGTGTATGCATACGCCTCTCATTATCTAAAAGTTACACGGACGAAAGGACACTCCGCCGCGCGGCCGCGTTAAGAAGCTTTCATATAAATGAATCTGAAGCGGCTCGATCCCGGTCCCTTTATTGGACAAATGCGTTTTCACGAGAAAGAAACGATAAAGTATAAGGAAAAGCGGTTCACTCAGGCGCTATATCTTTTTGGAAGCCGGGCGAAACTGATTAGCATAAGATCGGCGGCCCTTGTCTGGAGCTGTTAATGTGTTCATCGGGAACACAGAAGTAAAATGTTTGAATAGGGAATGGGCACGAGATTGACTTGGATCGTAGCTCCCTTAGACGCTCGAAATAAAACAAAATAAAAGATTGCATTTAAGATTAGGGATAAAGCGCTCTTCTCAGATACTCCGGTAATTTTCTTGAATTGTAGAAGTTTCTCATTATTTTCTATTCTGTTGCATTCCTAGAGCTTCTCTCCGAAACCTAAAAGTTTGGAAATGGTTTTTGTTCAATTTTCTTTTATCGTCTTCTTACAAAACAAATAGAATTTTCCATAATACGAAACCGCCGAAGTATACCATATCTCGCACTATCTCCTGTTTAACAAGTTCACTAACATGTACCAGTTGCGCAAATGAAACAATTTCCTTGGATCCTCTCATCTTAGTTCATGTTACATTTACAGATGTAAACGCAGCAGCTCATGAGTCTAAATAATATACAGGGTGGGTTAAATGTTACCATGTGTGTTGCGTATTTAACAATGCGCTATATTGTCACTAACGAAATGTTGTTTTCAATTGCCCCATAGATTTGAAATTTCCCGCCATTTATTCACATCTGAAAGATAATAAAGTAACCAGTAACCACTATAGTGCAGTGCTAGAAAAACAGTTTTTTGTAATAGAATCCTGGTACAAAGATGATTTTAGTGCAATAATTGACGACTGGCATCATCAATTCAACACTGTTTCACCGGATCTATAATTACGTAAACGTTTTGAGCAAAATGTATTTGTAATGGACTACCACAAATCACGCAGGCTATCATTGGGTGACGAGAGCAAAGTTAATCGCTTACAAGCTATAATTTAAACTCCTAAGAAGACTACTTGTAGTCATGTTCTCGATCAAGGTGTTTCGGGAACTTTAATTCTTATAATTTTCCACCATGATAAATTTCAGCATTGTCTACCACGTCTAATGTACGGTCTCTCAAAGGACAATCCCGATCGCAGGCTTAAATTTCGAAAGACAATGTTAAATAGAACACGAAATCGTGACCCTCTTATATTTCCTGAAATCATTTGGATCCATGAAGCTAATTTAAAATTATTTAGACCGGCCAACAGGCATAACTGTACCTACTGGTATACCGCGAATCCATAACATCATTCTTGAAAGGCAGTTAAGTCAACCTAGTGTTGCTGTTTGAAATAGTATCTCATACCAAGAAGTACTGAAATCTTGACTTTTTGATGGTACAGTCAATACTGAGAAGTACTGGGAAATGCTGGCTTCGTATGTCGTCGAAGTTCTATAGTTGAAAGACAAATATTTCAACTCTGTTTACTTCCAACATGAGTGAGCCCCACTACACTAAAGTGGATATGTTTAATGGTAAAGTTATTGGAAAGCGAAAGTCAATAGAAATGTCGCGTAAATCAGCAGACCTCACAGATTTTTTTCTTCTATAGCTAATGAAAAATAAAGTCAACGCTACGAAACCCACAACATCTGGCGACCGAAGGCAGCGATTGAACAAACCTTTGAAAACATTGATTCGGATCAAAAAAGTTGGTCTTAGTGTCCAAAACTGTTTTCGACCATGTACTAAGGCAGAAAGGCAATAATTTGAAGAACAATTTCTCAAGTAATTATGTATTTAATAATGTTTATATTAATTAACAATATGTAATGAAATATTGGTTGGGCATTCAATGGTTAGTGATCTTTTTCCCACCCTATATATTTATACAACTTTCCTATACTTGGGAAGGTCAAATAACCAAAACTACAGTTTCTTTATTAGAATTGCTACCCCAGAATTGTATGCTGCATGTGCTTTGGCATAATGTTATATAACAGAAGTTTACTTTTTACTGATACTTTCTAAATGTCAGCCCAATAGCAAATACATATTGTTTAACTTTATTTGTAGTGTTTTCCCCTTCATCCAGATGTAAGTTGTACATGTAAATCTTCTGTATATGTGACAGAGAGGTATTTAACTATTTCGGTTATGGAAATCTTTTAACCTTCAGAGTAACTGGTACGCAAGTTTCATTTCCTAGCGTTAATATGATATTTGAAGATTTGGTTTAATCTCCTATTACTCATCATCCTTTGATCCAGTGTTGAATGTGGTTATATTGAAGTATTAGTAATAGTTTGGTAACTTTCGTGGGAGACCAGTACCGCTGTGTATCTGTGAATATAGCAGTGGTTGCAAGTACAGTATAGGGCCCAGTAAGCTACCTTGTGGAACTCCGAATAGCATAGAAAATAGTGTTATACCATCTAGTTAGAACTTTGGATTTCAGGATTGGCGAGAAATGCATACGAGGATTTTATTATAGGTAAAAGGAGCCCATAATTCCAAGCTTTGTCGAATGTAATGTTGTAATGGTTAGGAAACTTGCTGAGCAATGTTTATTGCCATCTACGGTTTAGTGTATTTTGCCCACCAGATTTTAGATTAGTTCGATTGTGGCATGCCCATGTGTGAATCCAAACTGATGGTCTGCAATACGCTTATATTTCAACAACACAGGATAAAAACACTTTGAAGAAAACAAAAAAGATTTTTAAATGCAGTCTGAAACATAAACAATCGTGTACAGTAGCTACTTGTGGTGTCTTTCTTGACTTATTTGAGCAACTTTCTACTGAGACGGATAGTGGCCTAAGTGTCTTTCCCTTGTAGTTGTTCAATCACATTACCTGTCATGTCATACCCTAGTACCTTCGTAGGTTTAGATTTATTGCCATAATACTTCCTACTTCTGTTTTAAAATTCTTGATATAGGATATAATCGATGTAGTACTATTTATTTCTTGTTCTTCCGCTGTATTCTCCTAGAGGTACTGTTAAAACATTTCTACTACATGGTTTAGAACCGTATCCGTTTTTTCTCTATTACGCCTCGCCCAGGTACTGGCGTATTGGCATTATTGGTTTTATGGGTTCTTTCAATTGTCTTCCAGACTGAACATCTCCTGTGCTCAATAAGGGAAAGATAATCCAATCTTGGAGAATTTCACTTATAAAGTTTTGTAGCATATGCTGTAGTTGTTGTAGTATTCAACCGATTTGCTATGCTGAGATCTCTGGTGTTTTGCCACGCTCGTCTAATAATTTTGGTCTTTGGTTGCGTCGTTTACTATATTGAGTAGACGACCTCCCGATTCCGTATGTGTTCTTACTATTGAAGTAGGTTTTCAAACTGTGACCTATATTAAAGTCGTTAACATTTCCCCTTTTGATTTAGTTTTTCTTCCGTGGTAGGTCAATGTTAAGCATAAGCTGTTTAATCCGGATTTCAATGGAGCATTCCCAGCCAGTTTTCCTATTTGTTATTGAGAGTGGCGTTTGTCTAGTGGTAATTGCGTATTTACAGTGATTATTACAATATACTAAAAAATACAGTGTAATCATTTTAACTTGTAACAAGTAGTTAGACTAGACCTTTCACATTTGCATGAAATGCATAATAATTTTCTCTTTCCGGCTATATTAAATATTTTTTACATTAAGAATCCTTTGGACTGGTAAATGTCAACTACTGTTTCGTCAAAGTTTAACAAATTCTGTACAAAGTTGTTGATTTGTGTAGATTTGTGCGGTAATAACAATTAGTTTCAATTTATTCTAATAAGAAGAAAATAAATATGATGTTGAATTTGGGAGAATGCAGAGGGGTGGCGAACTTAGAGATACGGCGATATGCACGAAGGTACCCGGATAGACTCCTTCCACACAATCACATAATGACTTTAGGCGTTTGGAAAGAAATTTGGGGCAATATGTACAGTGTTTGCAAGCCAAAAATGAGGAACGTCAACGAGTCACAAATATAGGACCTGAAGCGGCAGGCATCGATCAGGTAACTGATAATCCCCATTTAAACCAACGAGTAGTTGCAAGAACTGTAAGCTTTAACCAAAGCTCAGTATTTAATCTTTTAAAGGCAAAGTGGTTTCATCTTCACCACGTCACATTAGTGCAACACCTTACTGAAGATAATTACTGACGTCGAGTCAATTTCAGCCAATTTTTAAGAAACGTAGTTACTACTTATCCAATATTTCTCAGAAGTATTCTATTTTCTGACGAAGCGACGTTCAGTAACATAGGGTGTGTAAATACGTGTAGACACAACTGCCATTTCTATTCCCAAGATAACCCACATTGAATTCGATAATTCGATTCGTCTTTTGAAATGATGGAGCACCTGCCACCATAGAATTATAAGCAAATACCAAGACTAAACTTTCCATAACAGATTAATTGTAATTATTGGCCGCCAATGGCAGAATTATTGGATCACGCAGATCAATCACTTCACATATGCTAACTTGTATTGGAAATTCTCTTCTGTGGCGGAATGACTTATGCGAACAGCAAGGTGGACGGCAGTTTGAACATGTATTACGTCATTAATTAGTATTTTTCTTCCTGTTTTTATTTAATTTATTTTTCTTGTTGATTTTATTGTTATGTCAGCATATTTTTATGCTATCTAGGATTTTTCAGTTTTTGTTTTATTTAAATTATAAGAAATTCATATTGTCAATGTACCTGTTGTAAAATTGCATGTTATTTATTAGTAAATAAAAACCATTGTAGTTTCTTAGTACATACAGTGTAACTAATTTAATTATTATTTACTCGTATTTAAACACTGTAAAGTGTACTAGATACTGTAACGAAGTTTCCGGAAAGCAACCGTTTCAGCATTTTGGCAATCAAATGTTAGGTCGCTTAAGTTCTTAAAAGAGGCGTCTGAAGCAGTGTTAGTGTAGTTTTCCCCCACGCACTCATCACCGTGTTCGATCACACTCCGGAGGAGTCCAACTCCGCCAGAGAAAGAAGCCACCGAAACTTGGAGTCCAACTCCGCCAGACAAGGAAGCCGCTAAACGTTCTAGTCCCGCTACATCAGAGAAGGAAACAAGGCCAATTTAAGCCGCCGAAATATTCTTAAGTCCGTGAGAATTCCCAGTCCGTTGGAGAATTCCATAAAATACACGTACCTGTACGGTGTCGCATTTATTCATTTTGTGGAACACTTCGCCGTTGGGGTTCACTTAACTGATATCTAGCAGGTTATGCCAGTTAGTAATAATTATGGTAATATACCAATCAAATAAGAGATTAAAAGTCAGGTCAAGTTAATCGGACTTTTGATTTTCATATTTTATCTGTAATTGGAGTTCCAGAACTAATTTTAAAATACGTTCTAGTCGGTCAGGCCAGATGTACGTATTTTTAAAATTAGGCACTAATATAATTCCAAGTACTAACCGAAATATTTCATTTAAAATATTCTGCGAAACACTAAAATTCATTTATTGTCGAGATTACGAAGCCAAGCAGGCTTTCCAGAGGCATCTGGATCGCAGCGAACCGCTTATCACTTCTGTCCATTGAACCAACGAGGCAAGAAAATCCGAAACAACTTCACAGGCTAGTTAAACTAATCCGTACCCATATCAGGTGACAATTTAATCGCATAACTTTGGGAACACCGAAACGACTCCGATTAGTGGTTTCGTGGATGAATTTTGTTTACCGCATTTAAAACTAACTGCCAGTTGGCAACCATTTTGTTTGTTTATTCAAATCCACAGAGTATAACCGCCGCAGGCAGCCTGAGAACAACAAGCGCAGTGCTATTCAGCCGACCCCTGAACCAGTACCAGGGGCGTACCTACCAGGATTATGCAGATCTTATTACTTCGTCTGTATATTATTACTTTTTTTTGTCACATCGGACTCAAATACGTTTTAATTTATGGTAAATATGTTAAATATAATATAGCCTGTTACAACTATTCCAGTCTCACCGCATGTTATTACGAACTTCTGGCTCTAAGCTAAAACCAGACATCCGTCTCCACGAGGACGGACCGTCACAATACCAATGGAATACAAACAGCTATCATGTGTGCAGCCTACCTACCTATTACACGATAAAGTAATCAGCAGGTATAGAGCCATTTTAAAGCGGATATAGACTTATGGCACTGAGCTTCATGGAACCAGCACTTCTAACATTAAAATCCATACAAGATTTCAAAACAATGTTTTATTATCGAGTTGCGGCGCTATTCAAATGATCTATCGGGTAAATCGTAAGTTTACATATGACTTACCAAGACAGAATAAAGTCAGGGTCAACATAAACGGAATCATAAAGTTAAAGCTTTTTAAAATCTCGTACTTGACTATTACATCTAACTAAGTTTGTTCTTCTTTTTTTTCTTTTTCCTCTTCTTCTTCTTGTTCTCCAAAATTATAAGGTTGCTCCTGAGTTTAAAATATATAATTAGGAAGAATGTTATTATATGTCACTTATGATGTTAATTCTACTTTACACAGAAAAGGATCAATCAATAACTTGTTGTTTTCCAGTCTTGTATTATCCGATCATTTCCTTATTGTTAGTGTGCAACAGGATGTAGATATCACGGATTTATCATATTTCTGTAAGATTTTTAAAAATTTAAATTAAACCGACACCAAGCAACATAGAGGTGTTAAGACCAAATTGCTCTTCACAAAAGTATATTTCCTAGAAAATCAGTACTACTTGTGGAGTTAATATGGCAGTGGCTGTGGTATACAACTAGTAAATCCATAATTCTGTTCATGAAATGCCTTCGTCGTCTATGCTAATGGATCGACATCGCGCCTTCGCGACCCTCTAAAGACGGAGCCACTTGTCATCTAGCAAGTAAACAGCCCGACTCGATGTTTGCTTACGAGCTCGCTATTTGTCAAACATTTTATTTTCTTTCGTAGTTTAGTCGGTGCAGACTTGAAGCGGATGACATATTGGCTCATTTAACGGGAGGCGAGACTTCTTGTGTACTTTTATCGCTGCAGATTACTTTGTCTACACAAGAGATTAAATCAAATATTTTTCATCCAGGAAGTACAGACGCTTACCTTTATTTGCTTTCCTAAATTAGGAGTTTGTTTTTTCGTATCTCGTCCCGCTTATTTTAAACTCCTGAAACACGATAATCAACAGTTGATTTATTTTACTCATCAAGCCGTAAACAAGGAGGGAAGTAGTACACAAGTTTTCAAATTCTAAAAGCTTCCAGATAATAATACTTTTAACGACGCGGCACGTAGAAAGCAAAGCACGACTTGGAGAAAATATATTGTTGCCCTTGGATTATGCTGCACGAAGGTCTGTAATATTATAAAACAAAATATGTGGTTTGTAATCATTTTATAGAGATTAAGTAAGTCGAAATTTATGATTGCTATATAACAATATTTAGAACAGTAGTTTGTGATTTTTCAATTCTTCCTTTTTCGTACATAATAACGGCTTTTAATACCTTTGATAAGGTTTTATTCTACCAATAATCCTAATTCTCAACATAATTGCAGAGATGTTTTAAAAAATACAACTCTCCGATTAATATTGTCTTCGCAATCGTAACTAACTAATATTTCGAAAATCAAATACATAATGGATGCTGTATAACAAAACATTTTTCATAAACTATCTTTATAAAAATTTCTTTTGGGTGTATCTATAAAGTTTGATACAATTACTAAACAATTAGAAAATTACAATACAGTTACACCAATGGTCTCTACTTACGAACTCAGAGAAGATGCATCTGAGTAAATATATTAGAACGTGTTGCGCTTGCGATGCTAATCAACAAAATTTATATCACAGATAAGCGATAGAAAAGTGTCATTTACTTAAGTAAGAATATTTATAACGTGTAACACCTTTAACACAATCAATTGACAGCAGAGTTTGGTTGTTAAAATCCTTTTTCTTTAACCGTGTGTCTATTGTTCACAGCTTCTTCCTCTCACTATCAGACACCGGCTTCTTCTTTACATGTGTCTCTCCACAGTACTAAAGTAGCAGTATGGAGATCTAAAGTTTTACGTCAAATTATAATTTCTAACTAATATTTCGAAAATCTAATACTTAATGGATAAGATTTTCCATATATATTAATGGTAGAAAAAATGATTCCGTGTTTATTTATAAAGTTTAACACAATTACTTGAAAATTAGCAGAGGATAATATAGTAACATCAATGATTTCTACTCGGGAGCTTAAAGAAATTACATCTATATACGTAAATTAGAACGTGCAGTGGTCACGACGTTCCTAGGAAAATTATCAATAGAAATAAGCTATATAAGACAAATCAAGTGGCGATTGCTTAAGTAACATTTATAATCTCTAGCGCCTCCAACACAATCTTCTGAAAGTTGGCAAAATAAAGTTCGGTAGCTATAGAAGACAAATCAAGTGTCGATTGCTTAAGTAACATTTATAATCTCTAGCGCCTCCAACACAATCTTCTGAAAGTTGTCAAAATGAAGTTCGGTATATCTACTATACTCTTTCATGAATCGTATACTTGTTGTTCATAACTATTTCGTCTCACTGCCGAACACCAGCTTTTTTCTGCCACGTGATCCTCAACAGAACTAAGGTAGCAACACGAGAGACCTACAGTTTAACGTCGAATCCGTAGAACATACATTCCAGATAAGGTTCTTGGCATTTCGAGCTCATGGTTGCTAAAGTCAAATTGGGGAATTGTGCATCGTGAGTCGCAGCAGAAAAGGTTTAAAACTGCTTTAGTAATACTGCTGAATCGAACTTAAGTCATATTCGACGTTTTACCCAAAAAAACGAGCGCTCTACCAACTGAGTTACCACACTACCTTGTATTTAAGGTACATTATTTAAGCCTTTCACGCGTAATAAAATATGATATTTGGATTGCTTGACAAACCTGAATGGATACTGTACGAGATTTTTCGAAATATTTAATTAATAGGCCAAGTCATAAAGGTCTTGAAGTTCTAGATATTACTACTTCATATTAAGGATCTTCGTATATAGCCTCAACACTTAATCTTAATAAAAATACTTGTCTTAATAAAGTATTTACAAAATGTAATGCACGAACCTCACCATATTGTTTACATAAAGAACATGTTTGCAAAACATAACCAGGGTATTATGTTATATGGTTGCACAAGAATTAGAGACATGTTATGTTACATTCAAATCATAATGTAGCTGCAGAACACTTACATTCATGAAGTTCACTTGCTGGGCACCTTGATACCACTTCAGAGATGCAAAGACAGACCTAAGAAGATGGAAAGCTGAAATATTGGATTATTATGAAGAACTTAGATGCCAATGCTGGTGGACTATCGCTATCGACGAGAAGAGATGGCAGACCATTGTAGAGTATCCCAAAACGGTTATGGTTCCTCTACAAAATTATTCTGTTCAACAACTATCAAACTTCTTTGTAAATGCCTGGATTTACTAATTAGGGATGAAATTGGTGATTCCTACCAAATTAGTTTAAACAATTTACCATCAGCTTATCTCCGGTTCTTATAGGATTAATAGATTTAAGTGCATTTTTTGGCAGCTACTGTCCAGAATCCCGTTTCGAAAATACGCTCTGAGCAACATATAGGGAGACTTTCTTTAGTTTCGAAAGCAGACTGTCGAGAACAAGGCACCGTAAGGGAGGAAATAGTAATCTTCCTTGTGGGCATCTTCAACTAACTGACAGTTTGACTGTCGGGTCCTCTAACGAGACATATACCAAATAACGGTTTGGTCAATGCCATATCTTGAAACAGCTAAGCAGATGGAGTCGAAGGAAGTGTCGTTGAATGCACCTTTGACGTCGATATACACCCCAGCGGCAAGCTCAATGTGTGTAGTGCCTTCTCGATTTTAAAAACATTCGGATGAAGTGCTTTTTTCAAAGATTTTTTAACATGGTATGCATGTTACCATGAGTGCATAAGCGAAGTGGCCAGTGCTCCGTCTTTTACAAACTTTTCTACTAACCTCTCTTGCATCTTCAGCAGGAAGGAGGTAAGGCTGATGGACCTACAAGATTTGGCGTTATCATACGATACAGGTCCTATTTTTTGAATGAAAACCACCTCCATGGTTCTGAAGAGCGCAGGCATGTACCCTAGGGCCAGGCTTCCTTCCTAAAGAAGTACCGGGAAACACCACGTCAGCCCCTGGACTTTTGTATGGTCCAAACGTGGCGATGTCCTATCTTATTCGATCGATAGTCAATCGCTTTAAGACTCTTCCAGTCCGCTGTCCTGACGACAGCGCGAGGAGGCAATTCCTCTCGCTCCAACCAAATCCAGGAAAGCGAACCTCCATGAGATGCTCTATGCATTCCTCGTTGGTATCCTTAAGTTACCAGAGGTAAACCTCAGCATCCTCATTCTTGGTTGTTTATTCTTTAAGAAGTCGCTAGGCTACGTAAAGCTCTAAACCTCCGAGTCTTCTGTTTCAAGGGACAACTACCTTCGTATGATGTGGTAATCGCCTTTTGCATTAAATAGCGCCTCCACCTGGATATCAGGAGGAATGTGATTGTCAAACATAAAAGGTATCCGGGTCGGCCTATAGGTCTCTCAGTTCGCCAGTCTGAGATTAGTGTAGCAGCTTTCCTCAACGGAGGCAACAAGGTTCAGTGTGAATCTGATGTGACGGTGATCTCAGAGTGGTGGGTGGATATTGAACTTGAAACTATAATTGAATTTGCTAGAACTTGTAACCGCTGTCTTTTTTGGTTTTTACATATACGATAAGTAAATAATAAAAAAAATACGTTTTTTTTATATTTTCTCAGTAATTCCAGTCATGTTAGTAAATACCGTAATATTAGTTTATATTTTCAACAAGCCATTATGCTATGCTTCTATTATTGACTACAAATAACTTTAAACTTTTTGACATTACCAGTAATCTTCAGCTCTTTAGAACGCCGTGCTTAAAAAATTGCTCACTTAATGATACAGTAACAAGGCATTTCATTTTATCGTAACTGTATAGTAGGAAAATCTGTTTACAAAAATATAGAACGTATATTTGTTTCTACAGCAAAACAATAATTTTGATTTTGAAGGTATTTACGCCGAAAACGCAAAAGCCGAGATTGTATTACGAAACACCAGCGCGCATTATTTTTTCTTGAAAACGGTCTAATTTTTCGTTAATGTAGTAATTTCGTGTTCATATTTGTGTGTCTAAATGCTCTATAATGTTACTACCCACAAAAGGTACATTCTCGGAGAAAACGAGCTTTTATGTGGCACTAGATTTATCGAACTAAAATTTCATCACATCTTCCCGTCATTATTTCTTATATTGACGGAATAAAAAAGCACTTACTTTCAACGCCAATATCTTTCAGCAGGAACAAAGACAATGCGAAAACAAAAGCTTTATGAATTAAGGCAATGGCGTAACGAAGTTAGGCAGCCCCATCCCTGCGTCTATTAAGTGCTTATCCCAATAAACTGTCATCTCCCAGGGGGCTAAATCTCTCCGAGTTGACTGAGCCCCTGTAATTTACTCTCTCGGCCCAACAATGTAAATTCAGGAAAGACGTGAGGCACATTTTGAAGTCTTCCAGCTCTGCGTACCTTCAGCTATCGTTTGTTGCCTTATCTTCGCGTAATTTAAACTAGAACATATAATGCAATGAACTTTTTCACTAGAATAATACAATCTAAAATAGGTATTTTTGTATTTTTTAATATTTCCTATAAATACTGTGTACTGTTGTGCGGGTCGGGTCGTCTGGGGTTGTTATGTTTCCGTTGTTATGTATTTTATGTAAATAGTTACCGTTTATTTTTATCAAAAGCAAAACATTAAAAATTGATCTCTCCAATTGTGTATTTTAATTATACGTTATTAGATGGTCGTTTATTTCTAAGTTATTTGGTGTTAAGACCTTCTAATAAGGTCCTAGCACCATATTTGGCCCAAATATGGTGCTAGGACTTATCAGATGGTCCTAACACCTAATAACGTATAAATAAGATACAATTGGAGAGATCAATTTTTAATGTTTTTCTTTTGATAAAAATAAATGGTAACTATTTACATAAAATACATAACAACGGAAACATAAC
>JABXWE010023127.1:0-29276 GCA_014611495.1 Limonius californicus
TTTTTTTTTCTTTATTTCGAATTCATATTAATTAGTAAGTACACTTTATTAACAATTTTAATAGAGTTTTATTCGATTTATTGCTTTGATATAATCGAAGTGTTAATTATTAATAATCTTAAATTTATTTGTTAAAAATTGTTAAAGGGTTGAGGTAATGAAATCTTTGTTAATAAAATATCGTTTTCAATTACGATTACGAATACAGTTTAAATCAGTGAGAAACACTTTTCCAGTTTAACATTGCTAATACAAACAAATAGCTCAGATTGACTGGAAATAACAACTGTAGAGTAATCACATACAACACCCTCAGAAGCGCTCACCGTTTGTCCGCATTTTTTTCAACGCAAACAGTTTATTGAAACTATTCAGCGAACGACATACAAAGTGATTTTTTAAAAAGTCAATTGCAGCAAGCCTAGAAAAAAAGCTATTCCGTCTGCAGTCAGCTGTAATGAGCTTTGAATGACATTTACCTGTATGTCAAACTGTGTGACAGTTCAGGTAGTTAAAAATTTTGGCCCAACAAAATGTAAAAATGAACAAGTATTTAGTTGCAACTGATTTGTAATTTATTAAGGTAAGTAAATTACAGGTTTTTCGTCAAGATTTCTTGATTGGCAGCTATGCTGTTACAATTTTCATATTGTCAGATTCTAAAGCTTAATATAGACGGGACAATCCCTAGGCTACTACAATTGACATTTTAAAAAATCACTTTGTATATGATCGGTATATTAATGAAGAATTTAAATCAAATTGTAGAGAGTTTTTCGGTATATTTGCTATATAAAAAAAATAAACAATTATTGTCGTCAGCTAACGAGCGTGCTTGATGGAGGAATGCAGATAATAGCGTTCTTCCGGGAAAATTCGGCTACTTGTTAGGAGAATCCCTGCGTTACTGTTATGTATAAAAACTTTCAAAATAGATAACAGTACGCGTTATAGCAAGCGCCAGACCGTAGTTTTTAAAGCAGATAATAGGGTACTTACCACTGCATTTCCTTCTAAAAAGTGAAATCCTCTTACTGCAGCCCTTTCATACACTGATGTTAGTCGACGACAATTACATTTGTTGATAGTTTAACGTTATTGTGTGTGTTAAAAGCACGCATGACTTTTTTCCACGATTTAAGCAAAATATAGAAGCTCAAATCAACCAGATAATCGCTAGTAGCGCATCGGTGAACACAGGGAATACCTATTTCTTGATTTTAAAAATATTCTTTTATCAGTATAGTAGTATGCAACCAAAGGAAAAAGAATTGACAAAAAAATTGTAAGTACAATTCACATTCAATTGTATCAACTATGAAAATGCTAAAACATGATTAGTCGATTAATATAGTTTAAATAGTCACTGATATGTACTTAGGGTAATTAATTAATTACAGGAATATGTATTAACAGTTGCATTCAAAAGTCAAAGTTTCTCAACGCCTTGCTTGTGTAAACCCCTCTATAATGTCCAAAGTACCAACCCCGTCTTTGAGATCGTTATTTTCAGTGTCAGTGAATGCTCGTTTGCAGCCCTAGCAGAGAATTGTGCAGTTAATGGCGGAGTTTGCAAGAAGATTGCTGTTTGGCAAAGATTGCCGTGTATTGAGCAGATGAATAACAGCTCACGGGGGCACTTTGATGTTGCGATTCGGTTCTTG
Organism: Limonius californicus; assembly: GCA_014611495.1. Classification (NCBI taxonomy): domain Eukaryota; kingdom Metazoa; phylum Arthropoda; class Insecta; order Coleoptera; family Elateridae; genus Limonius; species Limonius californicus. The sequence continues at coordinate 1,665 of JABXWE010023127.1, forward strand.
CATGGTCGGGAGCGATGCCTATTCGTGAATAAGGAGTTTCCGATGGAATCCGCTGAATAGGGGGCTATTTTGCTGAACAGACGAACTAGCAACTTCTCCCCGAAACGTCGGATAAAGTGAATGTGTTTCCGCTTTTCGTATTTCTCCCGTACGTCAGGTAACTGGCGCATGCCATTAGGTAAATTTGAGTCAAAGAGCGGAATTCTTTCCATCTGATAATGCAGCTTTTAACTTTGGATTTGCCTACATTAAAACCCCCGTTTCGCTTCTTCAAAGGTTTTTCCATTCTCCTAAGTTATAACCGGAAATGCAAAACATTCAGCGGTAGGTAAAGCTTTATGACAAGTTGCAACTTTTCGATAGGAAAAAATGCACAAAGATTTAGTAGGTTAGTATTTTAGTAACACTTGAAAATTGCATAGAGAAATATTTATTTTGATCTGAACGAAAAATTTCAATTAAATTGGAAATGTAAAAGGCTAGAATTAGGAATTTCATCTCATGAATTTGATAACAAGGGCTAATAAAAAATCAATAAATGTTTTTCATTTTTTATACATCTTCTTTTAGGCAACTTAGAGATGAAAAATAAAACCGCAACAAAAGTGAAGTGCTTCATCTCGGTTTAGTAGAAACATATTTTTAGATTTTAATTCGTATCCTAATCTAACAGCTTAGCTTTAACGACATATTAAAGATAGTCTCTGCTCTAAATGAAGTGTCCTTATAACTTCCAAATGATGATTTGGAATTCAAATGCATGGCTCGCATACTATGATGATGCGGGAGTTATTGAGAAAATAGTGATTATTAAAGTAGTTAAAAATTATAATACGGTTAAATTCCAAGCAAGTTGGAAAAAAATTAAACTGTTAACACAGAAGTGGGTATCTTGTTTTAGATTTGGTGTATTTTTGAACTTTTATTCCTATATTCCTTAATTAGTAAATTAGCTCCAAACTTTACTAAATAACTAATTAACTAAATGTTATCCTAAATAAAATAAAACATTCATAAACAATAAAATAGCAATTAACACCTTAGAAAGCAAACCAGCTGTAATAAAATCATCATTGAGTTATTGAGAAATTATATTTCAAATAAATCACTATTTATAGATATTACTAACTAGAAATTTTATACATTTGAAGTTCGACGTCAGCCACAAAATTTCAAATTAAAAACTACGTAATTTGTAGACCTCTCGTCTATTATAATTTTTTCTCAATTTGTAGTATCAAAACTGTTTTATCATTTTACCGTTGTGGTTTTAAGTTAAAACGTTGAAAATTCCATTTTCAAAGTTCCGAAATTGTAAATTCAGGAGGCGTAGCGACCTTCTCTCCTATGCCTGTAGTACACGTTCTAATGTACTACAGACATAGGGGTCCTACAGCTTAATGTGGGCTCCGCAATACGGGAAATGTAAACACTTGTACTCCAGAGAAGATTTAGGAGGCAGAATACCTCGCTGGTTTTCCATTGCCTTGCGGCCGTTTAAAATCCGATGTTCCGGTATGGGGATTTGAACTCCGGACCATCAGCGTAGAACTCTAACGCGCTGTCCACTAGCCCCCAAGAAATATAAGAAAGATATACAGTGAAAGCTCCTATAAGCAGACACTCTTGGTCCTCCCTATTTTGCCAGTTATAGGAGGTATCCGGTTAAGGGAATAAGCATTAAATATAATAATTTTAATTTCAATTTGTTTATTGTTGTATATTTGGAATACATATATATGCAATAATTGTATAATAAGTGATAGATTGTCGTAATGTTGCCCTTTTTACTGCATGAAACAGTATCGGAAATGCCCCTCCCCGGATTTTTCATATGTTGAAATGCCGTGAAATCACACCTTGCGAATTATTTCAAAACGCCCAACAAGTTTTAAAGCCCCATCATAAGAGTTTGTCAAATCAGAATCTTTGACAATCTCATGTATTTCGTCTTCTGATTCACTTTTGCTGTCTTCCTCACTATCATTCCAATTCCAACGTTTAACCTTCGAATATTCCCATCCATGGTTATAAACTTTTCTAGGTTTTGATTATCTGTCAGTCCTAACTCCGGTTGTTGGAGGTTAAGGGAATTAGCGTTAAATATAATTATTTTAATTTCAATTTGTTTATTATGGTATATTTGGAGTACATATACCATACATGGTGTTAATTAATTGCAGGGACAAACTTCTAGGGCTTGAAGTATACATGAAAACAAACATTTTTTGTTAATAAAAGTATGGTCAAAAGTGTTTCCTTTTAGGGATAGAGCTTGTCAAAGATTCTTTAAGAAGCGCCTAAATGTAGGCAACTCAATTTACTACCTACTATTTGTTTCCATAACGACGGAAATTAATACAGGATAAATAAAGCCCTTCTTTCCAATTTTCAAATTCAAATTCCGTCGTTATGGAAACAAATAGTAAGTTTTTGATAAAATATATTTCAAAACTAGACCCCGAGAATAAAATCTGAAGTTCTTTATATTCCTTGATTGAAGGGTTGTCATACTGATGTATTGGGCGGAAGAATTATTTTTATATTTTTAAGGTTTAATTCGCAAGGGTGGGTTCTATCATCAAAAATAATAACAAAAACATAAAACATAAACAATTTTCCTCTTCCGAATACTCATTTTTCTAATTAACTGGGAATAACTACACAAAAAAATGAAGTGGGCTTATAAAACGGGGAACCACCGAATACGTAAGTGCTTGCGTCCATTAGTTCGTTTATCAGAACTACGCGTCCGCTTAAGGGAGATTTTTGATTTAGTATGTGTGGAAACATAGAGTCCGCGTCCATTTATGAGAGTGTCCACTTATAGGATCGCAATTAATGTAGAAAAAAACAATGTGTCCGTTTAATAGAGATGTCTGCTTATTGGAGCTGTCCGCAAGAAGAGCTTTCATTATAATTCACTTCATTTTCTAGTTGTCATATTCATTTTTAAATGACCATTTTCCCGGTCATTATATATACGACACCGTGACTGTAATATTTATTTGGCAGTTTCTAAATGACAAATATCGAAATCTTAAACAATAATTACACAAATAAATAATAAAATAAACACTCGTAAAAATTATACGAATTAAGCATTTAAAATTTGTTTAACGAAAATTCGTAAAAGGTATTTTATAATAAAATATTTAGAGTTGCAATAGTTGAGCAACAGTTGTATACATTCTTGGAAGCGTTATGATAAGATTTATTCATTCAGAGTAATAATTATAAAAAGCCTGGAAAAAACGGGGTAGTGGTTTAAAAAATTAAAGGAAGTCAACTGATGTTAAACGTAGAACGAAAGGTAAAAGAATCTGAAAAGAGATGTACAAAATGAGAACCAATTAAGGAAAGAGCACCTCACCTCGATTAAATGAGAATCATTTGGTATTGTGATGACAAAAAGAAGTACAAAGAAACGTTAACATGTGCTTGTAAGTGAGAAATATTTTATAATTGAAAAAGTTAATTACAGTTGATTAAATAGGAATCATTTTAAAATGAAGTGGTAAACATAAAAGTAGATTAAAACGAATTCTAAAACTTGAAAGACAACTGAAGAGGATTGTGGAATTGGATTTATTGGTTTATATCTGAGAAATATTTTGTTGGAAATCATTTACAATACTTGGGATTGGCTATTTGAAAAGTATAAGGCAATTCAACGCTTCCTAAAAGTAGAAAGAAAAAATGAAACATATAAGCTTGTTAAATGAGTAATATTTTATAAGATATTATAAGTTTATTAAATGAAATACATTTTATACATAAAATAAAAAATGCACAAATTTGTCCCAACTAAAAATAGTAAATTTCAAAAATGTCCACCAGGAGAACACGAAATTATGTAAGCTTTTTATTGATAACAGATTTTTACTTAAATTGAAAGGCGGATTTGTTCCAAACCGATTCATAACGGCAATCCCATTCGATTGGAGACGGTTCCCTTTATAGGAAAACGTCGATGTAAAAGGAACCCTTTTTAAAATTAAACAAATTTAATTACACCATCCACCCACTAAACATTTTACGTAACTGTGAAACTAATCGAACAGGATACATAAAATCTTCTTAAAAGCTTCTAACATAAATTTTAATGTTTGTCTGGCGCTTTTAAAGCACTTAAGATGCCTCCTCGATTAAAAAAAGTATTCCACTATTACTCCAGGAAAAAAGTGTGAGACTTCCAACGCGAGAAGGAATGATCTATACATTTCGGATGAGTTCAAATAAGACGAAAAGCAATAACGTAACAAAATGATGCACCTTCAGAGAGACTCGATGGGTATTGGAATTGAATACCAAATTTCGGAAATGTTCATTACGTGACCTATAGGATAAATGACGAGATTTTAAGGGTAAAGCATTGGATGAATACGTAACAACGGGGTGTATCTGCAGGCATTAGGCCGCTGGAAGGCGACACTTTCACGAAACAAGCTGGTTACATCTGCGGATTGTGGACCAATTTATTCCAACAGTTCGCATCATCCCACTCTATAAAACGTGGCAATTTATTGTCATAAAACTAATAAAACAAGCCTGAACTGTCGGAACGCTAACTTACTCTTAATAAATAAGCTAAATTGATGTATCACCGGGCGAAATGCTGTTTACGGTGATAAATGAGTTAATTCAAAGTGCAAAGTAAGGAAATGAACACAGAATAGTTAAATTTAACTTTCATATTCCGAAATTTTGACAAAGTACATTCCAGATGATAAATTACCCTAAATATAAAATTTATTCCAATGATCAGAATAAATGTGGAAATGTCAGCGTGTTGCATTACCAACGAATACAAAATTTTGATGTTATTGAGAGCTTTTGGTATAGAAGAAAAAGTAAAAAATTATATATCTTATCACCATTTCCAAAATATATATTCAACATCGAAAATATCCACAGCAAAACAAGCTGAATTAACATGAATAATAACGAGTTTGTAAATATCAGTAGAATTTACTTAACCCAAATTGGTGTTCCAGTAATTTGCAAGTATAATAACAAAATAATACAAAGAAAAATAAATACAATGAACATATTATAGGAAAAACGTTACCATTTTCAAATTATTAATTAAAAACAACAATACTGATGTACGAGCGAAATACCATTGGCTTCTACAGTTATACGCAATTAATTTTTGTTTTCCTGTTCTCAGTATCATCTACTTGTAAGTAGTTTTTCAGTTTTCTACATAAAGTTCGAATTTCGACTGAAAAAAAACTATTAAACGAAACATCTAATAGGTATGTTGTATGTATATATCAATTGCGTATCCCCTCCACCTGTCTCAATAAATTCGAGTCTTAAAGCTTGCCCTAGTAGAAATCTAACTTGCGTTGCATATATTTGTATATATTTATATGCGCGGTGCCAGTATAGTTTACGATTTATTTAAGAATAAAATAGTTTACAATATATGTCTGGATTATTGTATATGCATCTATCTCCACGATTCATACTCAAAGCGAACCTTCGTAAATGAACCATCGCTGCGACGAACTCTCAATCAAAAATAATCATTTACATGATTTTTTAGCGATTACTCATATTTACAAAGTATATAACTTCCCAACAACGAAAAAGAACCGCTGAAAATTAAAGAAGCTATATGAACATCTAAGTACGGAAAAGCTCCTGATCCGGGTATGATACAAATTGAAGTTATTAAATATGGAGGCAAGAATGTAATATCATTATTAACGGATATGTTTAATCAAATACTAGAAGGAGAGCAGCCACCACAAAAATGGAGATCAGCATATGTATGGTCGATATATAAAACGGGGACAAGACAAAGTGCGAAAAGTAGAGAGGTTTGTGCATATAATAAACTCAATAGGAAAAATTTTTAGTAAAGTTTTGAAGAACAAAATTGAGCGGAGAATAAAACCCCAAATATCAAAAGACCAAGCAGGTTTTACTGCTGGAAAGAGTGGCATTCAGAATATTTTCTGTCTCCTACAAATTATAGAAAAATATACTAGCAAAAAAATGGAGAAGTTCATTTGGTATTTATAGACCTTTTTTTTCTCATTCATTCATACTACCCCCCCCCCCCCGAGCCGCTTTCGCACTACTTCAGGGGATGCGGGCGTCCCTTACACATTAAACATTCATGCACCATGCACCCTAAACTTAACTAAGCGAAATGCGGTCGCCCCTGTCGGGATTCGAACACCCCAGTCGATCGGCCACATCACGTTGTGGTCTCGAGTGGAGTGCGTATCCGAGCACCCCATTATATGTAGACCGTGGAAAAGGCATACGTTACAGTCCCGAGGAAACTATTATGAGAAGCTATGAAGGTCATGAATATACCACAACAACTTAGGAACTGTGTACGTAGATTATATACAGACAATAAGGCACAAATAAAAATCAAAAATACAGCATCTAAAAGCTTCATGAACACAATAGGGCTTAAACGGGCATGTGGACTGTCGCCTACCTTATTGAAGATCTACACGGAAACAGCTTTAGACAATTGGAATTGAAAATGTCGAGGAATGGGGATTGAAATAGGAAGACACAACATACATTCGCTTCGTAATCACTCAAAATTTAGAAGACGCACAATACATGACTAGAAAGCTGATTGAGGAATACGATAAACGGGGTTGACGGGGGTGAATCTTCAGAAGACCCAGTATATGAACATAGGGGGCCACCTGTACAGCTTGTTCTAGAAAACAACATAAGAATTGGAAACTGCCTAAAATTTAAATATTTTGGGACTATATTAGATAGCTCTGGTAACTGCACCACCGATATTAAAATAAAAGTAGGACAAGCAAGGACAGCTTTAGGTTGTACGAATGGAACTCTATGGCGTAGAGATGTAAGCATAAACACTAAGAAAATGTTGTATTCAGCGATTGTAGAAAGCATCTTGACCTACAGATGCGAGACGTGGACTCTTAATCAAAAAAGAAAACAAATGCTGCTATCCACAGAAACGGAGACGCTCAGCGCGAACTTCTAGAATCTAGAGAGTTAGGAATGAAGAAAAGAGCAGGGGTGTAGTAGACACTGGTAGAAAGGATGGGGAACAAAATTTTAAAATGGTATGGGCATGTATTGAGGATGGCAGAAGAACAATGGCCGAGGAGTATTATGAACTGGTCGTCGGCGGGCCGTGGAGAAGGGGAAGTCCGGAACTGAAATGGAGGATAAAGATAAGAAAGATTATGAGCCACAAAAATCTAACATAAATAGATGTCGAAGATAGGAAGTTATGGGGAATGCAGAACAGCATCCGATGAAACATTGGAAGGCTGATATATATATATATATATATATATAATTTGGTTTTTGATATTTCCGCGGGTGTTGTATGCTGTTATTGGCTTCCAGGAATTCTTCCGCGTAGGTAACAACTTCTTGGTCCTGGGACAGACTAGGGTGATTGTTCTGACGACGTTTCAGCCAAGTCACATTTGCCATCAACAGTCGTGTTACAAGAAGCACCAGCAGAAAGTTATCTGACAAGACCTGAAGATGACAAATATGATTATGCCGAAACGTCGTCAAGACAACCACCCCAGTCCGTCCCAGGACCAAGAAGTTGCTACGCGGGCGAATTCCTGGAAGGCACAGCATACATATATATGTATATTATGTAACAATATAACTTCCACTTTCAGACGCTCATTTTTTTATTATTTTATTAGTAATAATCATGAATGATTTGCCTTATGAACGTGATTTATATTTAAATTACAAAGCACCGGTCTTAATTGGAATGGTAGGATTTAATACCATATACCAAAATACCATACAAAGTATCAGATGTACAGAATTGCTTACTGGTCCTAGGTATAATTATTAAAATTATTGCGGTTCCACTCATTGAAATTTAAGAAAAATATCTGAATACTTTCAATAGTTTAAAGTGTTTTAACAAACACTAAATAACTTAATAAATGGTAAGTAAAACAAAAACAAGATAATTCTATCCTATTAAATATAAAATTGTGTTAGGGCTGGCAGATTGTGACTAGTTTAGAGAATGTATTTATATTTTGTCACAACCTGTTTATATAATCCTAAACAATCTATTCGTTTTACAATCTTCCAATAGCTAGTGCATACAATATAAAAAAGCTTCAACACCGAAGTTAAGATTTTACCACAACAGTTTATTAAGGGGTTCGGGAATCTACGATTATGTGACTGCAGTTTTATAGTGTATAAATTGAATCTTGCCAGGAAAACTATCACGACATCGCCTAAAATAGCCTAAATACAACCAGATAATTCCCCCCTCCTACAAAAAATGTCTTCTCTGCGTGGATTTTAAAGTGTTTGTTATGTAATCCGAAATTACAGCAATAATTCTGGCAATTAACCACCAGAACTGTAAAGTGTACCACCCATCATCCGCACATCAGCTGTCCCACATTAAATCCCGTACATAAATCTTAATTCCGAATGTTTCCGCCAGTTATCATTACAGTATCAGGCCGAAGTGCCATCAAACGCTATTTAATATTTTCCCATCAGCAATTTCCCAATAACGAAAAAATAATTAGGCACGCAAGGGCAATAAATTTCGTACAAGCTTTTTAAAATGCGGCCGTTTCGAATCATTCCTGGAATCTGATACACATCAAGAATCAGAAATTTGAAGCACACATGTACACCCACTCGCACATACGCACACGTGGTCCCTTTTAAAGGGCGTCATTAGGGCAGGGGGTGGAAGGCGGCAATTAGCGGGGTCGTAGGGAATGCTGGGAATTCCGGCGGAAATGCTGCTGTGCACTGTCACAGCTACTCAGTTAGGTAGTGAGCAAAGTGTGCCACTTTCCCCCATCATTTTAGGGGAATGCAGCGAGGAAGAGGAAAAATTCGCCCTCGGATATGAGCGAGACGGGGCGCTGGGGTGTTAGTGGGATTATTGATAGTTTGTATGTGTAAATATTTTGTTTGCTGCGAAATTTCCTCGACACCCTGTTATTATACATGCGTGGTAGTGAAAGTTTTGGGCTAGAACAAACAGGTGAAGTGATAAGCTTGAGTTTCGAGAGATTAGGAGTTGCTTTGTCATAAATTACATACAAAAGGAAAAATGGGATTTAGACTGTCTATCGCATAGGGGGATTGTTAAGTGGTTCGTTTAATTATTTTTGGTTTTCTCAATTTATTAATAGAAAGTAGCATTTTATTTATTTGCGTTAATTTATAATACTTTTTCACGCATTGAGTTTGCAGTCCATTCGTACTTGGGGTTCCAATATAATTCAGTGCAATAAAATAGCGTACAGTTTGTTCAGTATAATCGAAGTTTGATCGATATATTAATTAATTCCATATTACGTCCACCTCCGTCAACGTTTTCGTTACCCCAAACCGTTCTCTAATAAAATTCAGACCTTTACCAGTCTGTCATATATTTTGTTTATTCGTATTATACAGGACGGCACACTGCGAGAATGGTCGATTCCGCTTTAGTGTTTAAAATAACCAAATATTTTATTAGCCAGGTTTGCGCAGAAACAACCAGAAATTGAATGTTAAAAAAATTCTTTACACAGTGTTAGTTTGTAGAAGAGAACCAGTCGCAACTTATATGTTTTTGGATCACCCTAAATAGTTGTATATTTTTAATTCATTAACACTATAATGTTAAAATATTAAATTTTCCTTACATATTCCCGATATTGCTGTATTTTCAAGTTCATTAAATTGCCTTTTATTTGGAACAAGATACTGAATATCTCAGTTAATAATTAGTATAGTAATGAAATTTAATGCAAAATATTTTAAAATATTAAAGTATATTGTTTAATCGACACTTAGTCACTTAAAAGTTCTATAACTGTTGAAAAAGTTTCTTTTGAAAATATATCTGAAGTAGCTATTTGTTGCTGTTAAACTCTTAGTATTTGTCCAGAAAATTGCAAAATACTGCCTCCGCTACAAAATAGGACGTTAAAAAAATACAGCGTTCTATTATTCTTGACAGGAAATTACCCTCACCAAAAATAATTTAACAAGGAAGTAATTCCGTAGAAACTTCTTACGATAAACGATTCGCACCAGGCAAAATCATACGAAATCTCGAAGCTTGTAATCCCGGGAACAAAAATCAAACAAACTAAACTTCCCGTGAACTCATCCTAAAAGTCCCACTAATATGTGTTGTTGAGCTAAAGTGGATCAAAGTTTTGTTCAGAAGATTTTGTAGGGTGAAATTGTTACACAGCTGAACCTTTTTGTATCGGAAATCCTGTTGATAGTACATGCAGACCCCGTGACCAATTAAATAAATTTTCTTCAGTCCTCTAATTTTTTCCTACATTTTTCATATGATTTCTCTACAAGCGCATACCTAAAAATACAAATGAACAAGGCATTTCCATTTATTATAATAAAATTCTATTTCAAAGGAGTTAACCTGATTCAGTTTATTAATTTATTTAGGCAAAGTTTCTCTCATACATAACAACACGAAATTTGGGCGACGAAGCGGGAGCGGGTCTGCTCGGAAACTTCCCTGTTAACCGCCACTAAAGAACGGAGCGAGTCGTTTATATCTGGAGAAACCACAGCGAGCTCTTGCATAAAATTAAACTCCAGTCTTGTAGCCGTAGAGAATCACAATTTCAATCTCGACGCATAAATCCATAGAATCACTTAAACATCTGGTCCTAATCTCTTTCATAATCAGCCTCCTCAATAGAGTCGGAAGAAAATCGATCCACCCAATCAATCTCTATTTTTGGCATTAGCCGTTCAATTCCCGACTATTTGCTTTATCGCGAATTGGTTTTTTTTGTTGGATTGAATTATTAGTGGAATCGAATCTCGGAAATTAATTGTACGTACTGGATCGTATTTTGGATGTCTACTCTAACGTATCCTCAGCATGCGACTTTATAAGTTTTCCGTTCTGAAATTATAAGGGAAATGCGCTACATGTTTCGAAGTTTACAAAACCTCAAATGACTTGTCCAAATGTCTATCCATACAGGGTGTTTCATACACGGCTCATAGTCGTACAACAAACAGTAATGACTATTTATAGTCGTTTATAGGCAACACGTTTTTCAGTTAAGTCGATGTCAAACGGTATTCTCCATCCTTCCGATACCAGATTTAGTAACTTAACTGGCAGAATATCGCAAGAGAAAATGAGCGATTGTTAAGAAATTAAAAATAACCACGAACAAAATTTATACCGAGTTTCATATGATTAGACGATATTCTGAGACACATTAAACCTTTTTCCAACAGATACTTTTAATTTAACAGTGAAAACTATTCTAAATAAAAGAAAAAATGTCCATAAACAGTGTTCCGTAAATGCTTCGTTAAAGAAGGTGACCTTTAATTTTCTATAGTTCTATATTCTTAAAATTATAAATCCGCTCAAAAATTTTTTGTAAATTTTCTAAGTTAAGGGGGCTTAGGATAGGGGTTAGGCAACACACCACGCTAACCAAAATATCCGCAAAATTAAAAATCTTTTGGCCAAGATAACGTTTACAAAAATTAATTTAAAGAGCAGCTCGCTACTTTATTATAATTTTAGGATGTAGGGAAGTACACGAATTTCATTATTTTTTTTATATAAATTTTTTTTTTGTATATAGGCCAATTTATATGTATTTTTTATTTTTGAAATATAAACTTAATTTTTCAGCTTGCGACAAATCCGAGCAAATGCGTGTGTTTACATACTTGATTGAGATTGAATAATATGTAGAAAACGATCCAGGCTAAACGCATATAAAAAAATCCTGGACAAACCAAAATTTTGAACAGTGATTTCTAGCAGAGTGTAACTACTTAAGTTGGACGGTTATGCAACACACTATGCAAGGGTATAATACTACCTCGCAGGTAGAAATCCTAAAATTTCTTATCTTTTAATCCTATTGTGCGGTGTATTTAGTGATTTCACTAGGTTCATATTTTATAATTATGCAATTGAAGACTATATGAAGCCATGGTCGAGAAACGCTGGTGGAGTTAGGTAATCCCTAAAAATTTAATTTAAAAAAATATGGGCTTTTTTGCTCGTTTCCAGTTATTTAGTTGCCTAACACAATATGACTGCTGTTTTCTTATCCTTAAATTTCTGAATGTAAACAGCAGCAATAACTTCATTAAAAAAAGTTATTTAAGATTTAAAACATTTATTTAAACAAAAGTTACAGTGACATATAGATAATAAATACATCATAGTAAATAAACATCTCGTATATTTTGCTGGCGGCACCTTCGGGAGTCTACAAGTTCTGGTAGTAAAGATGTTATGAAAAAATCGCACAACCTCTTTTCCATATTTTGTTTCCAAAAAATGTCAGTTCAACTATGTATAATGTGGCATATGCTTCAAAATTCAAATATTGACTTTCTGATCTCCTAATAGAGAATACCCGTAACTATTTCCAAAATGTATCATATAAAAATGTAATTCGATTCTAAATTTTCTAGTCGTATGGGAACATAATAATAATAATGGTGAGGCTCTACACCCTATGAAGGGGTTTGGCCTGCAAACCGGAAAGTCACAGCTCCTTGCTCTCACACCCGGTTGTAGCGTACCAAATTAATGACACGCAGTGATGGGGTGAGCGTCACACATGAGACAACCGCATTACTACCCTTTGTTCATTCGCACGCAGGTACCCAACCATTTAAAGCGTCTGCCGCCAGGCATCGAGTCGGGAGGTTGAACTCCCAACCTTCCACATCAGAGCCCAGTGCACTAACCGCTGAACCACACTGGCGCTCGTATGGTAACATATGATGACAATTTGTATGTCTTCTGTCAAATAATGGTTTGTGACCTATACGGCATTGCCGTTGCAAGAATGTTAAACTTTAAATTATTTAATAGTCTTTACGCAATCTAAATAAAGCTTATACAAAAATCTCTAAAATAAACCAATCAAAAAAATACTTTTTCGAAAACTGTTTCAGGCATTTTCCTTAGATTGTGTGATATAAGTAAGAGTGGAAGATCCACAAGTTTGTTTTTTAATAATTCACAATAATGCAGTGCAATGAAAAATTTAATAGTGGCACTACCAACTTTTGATGTAAACTGCAAATATTTTTCGCGTAAAACTCAGTACACCTTACACTTTTAGTGCCGCAACTAGTTTACATGATGGTGTAATTTACTGGTGTCAGATATAAGTTGCCTCTGCAAACTTTATCTTTGAAAGGCGACCTGCAACAACTCAGAAAAAGTTAAACGCCAACTCTGTTTCCCAAATTATAATTGTAAAAATCGTGAAAATCTCTTAGAATATTGATTCAAGTATTCTGATAAAAAAATTACATTTACCGTGTTGCTTTTACAAGTAAAATAAATAGTTAATAAACAAATTATTTGTAGAAGTCATAGTGGGTATACACTTGTTTGCAATATCACAAAGTAGGTATGACTAAAAAATGAATTAATAACTGTACATGTGGAACAATCGATTTCATAATCTGTACTTTTCTAAATAAATTGCAAAATAAAAGCATGTTCAAACGAATGGTTAACTGTGATAATAAATCTTTCAAAACAGGTATCCTTATGATCGTTAATTATAAATATGAAAAATATGAAAAAACTATGAACATGTATTCCTAATATACAGGGTGTCCTAAAATGAAGTACCCAAAACTGTATTGCAGGATAGGAAATTTAAAAAGTAGTTTTTCTTCTTCGTGTTCCTTATCCGCTCAGCGGACCTTGGCCATCATCATAGCAATCGAGACTTTGTTCGCAGCCGCTCGAAAGAGTTCATTGGACGTTTTGCCATACCACTACCGTAGGTTCTTCAGCCAGGATATTCTTCGTCTATCCAGTCCCCTTTTACTGTTTATTTTCCCTTGAATGATTAGTTAGGGAATATTCTTAATAAACTAATGTTGTAAACAGCTTTGTTACAGGGAGTATCCTGTAAAAGGTTGGTTAAACACGAGAAAACCGCCGTTTATCATTTTCAAAACGTCAGGCTGACAATCAAACCCAATGCTTAATTCCGTAACTCACGTAAAAATATTTTCTCTGTTTCGGCATTAGAATGACATTATTCTCGCACTACTTTTAAGACTAGAATGGAGCTCATTCTTAAACGATTTTTAGTGACATTTTGTTGTCAGCGACTGGTGTGCCTGCGGTCTGACATTAAGTGTATGTTCCCCGCTGAAAGACTTTATCAAATTTGAGTATTATCGGGGTCTACGGAATTTAAATTGATATATTTTGCATTAAACTATAATGTCAATTTCGTGTTAAATAAACTTTGAAACGTCGAATTCCCACAACTGACAAACACAAATAATTGCTGCCAACCTAACTATATTCTACCAAAAGTTTCCTAGAAATTATCAACTATTTTTATAAAAAAATTTAAATAAATAATGTAAATGGAAGATTCTAAATTTTTCGGAGGTGAAGTTATTGTTCTGTGTTGTAATTTGACTCGAAAATGAGCTCCCCAGGTTGTTCTTCCAAAGAACAAACGTCAGATGTGCCCTTTGATATCGAGGAAGAAGCAGAGAATGTGATATCCGGACTGGATTTGTGAGCTGTCAAATTTCATTACCGCACTAGTGCGGTAATAGTTTCATTACCGCATTCCTTGGGATAACAAGACTATTACATGTCTAAAATGAGTGGAATATGGTACAACATATCCAACGGGGGTAGATAAAAATTATTTACGCAACTTTTTAGGGAAATCAACAGATACGGTTAATCATAATGTCATAAACATGCTTTCTCCGCATAGGTATGTACCGACTTGCAAAGAAAAACAATAAATTCCTCAAATTAGTTCTTGGAAGATAACAGTAGTTAGTCATTAACAATACAACGACCAAATATAATATGCTTTATGTATTGTATCCCTAAATCCACTTACTTATGACAACAAAATCAAAATACCTTGCCCACAATTTCGTTTACTTACAAGCCGGTTTTCACTTATAGCCACAACTACCCTTTCACGTCTTCCATAAACTTATTGTTACTCGAAGACGAGCTCGAAATACTGTCATCTGGGCTCATTCTGAACAATTCTCATCCTCTTCCGATACTGCTATTCCACGGACCGGACATTTCGGCGCGGCCAAACTGGCGCGCTCAATTTGGCGCGGCCGGTTTGGCACGGATCCGGTATGGAGCACAACTCTTTGGGTGCAGAGACGGTTGGGCGTAGAACCGTCTGGACGCAGGGACGGTTAGGCGCAAGAACGCGTGTGCACAAGCGTATATTAAATTTTATAATATTAAAAATCCATTGCAAAGAGTGATGTATTTGGTTGAGTTTTAAATAATATATTTGTATTTGTGTGATTTAAAGTTTTTAGAGCAGGTATTTTAAAGAATGTTTAGTATATGTATAACAGTGAAATAATTAACGTTAATAATACATTTTTAACCTTAAAAATTATTTTTTTTTAATTATTTATAAGCAAATTGTAGTCACTCTGTGAAAGGGAAACTACCAAACAAATACACTCGACATAATGTAAAACAAAATACACGAATTCTATAAGTATTTTAATTAATAATAAATATATCTACAAAGATCGGTTGCATAGCGGAGCACTGCGAACGCCGGTCAAACGGTATTCGTAGTCCAGCACAATCCGCGCGGTCAGTACTCGGATGGGTGGACCAATGTAGTGGCATATGCAACCGGTCATGCTTCGGAGAGTACGTAAAGCCGTCGGTTCCGGTTGATATAACTAACATCTTTGACAGTCGTAAACCATGTAGTGGAACTTCTTTTCTCTGTTCGCCTCTTGCCCGGCATACGTGCAAAAAGAGGGCTCGCAGAACATACTCTATTGTAGATAATTAACAGAACATTTGGCCTATACTCAGACGAAGAAGATATGTACAAAGGTGGCAGTACTTTCATTGACAAACGGAAGGCGAATAGTAATTTTCTGGTTAAATTACACAAATAACAACAATATTGTTGCATAAAAAATATTTAAGAATTCTTAACTTTGAACGTTTGGTGAAGATATTTACATAAATCAGTTATATTATTAATTGGATTTATTAACAAAATTGGATAATTCACCAATATTATTGTAACACAAACCTGTTTATAAAATAGACCCCTTTAATATATGTCGGCGCCCAAAAGTCCCTGCGGCCAACAGTCCTTGCAAGCAATCGTCCCTACGCCAAAACGTACCTGCGCCCAACCATCTCTACGCCCAAGGGGATGTGCGCCAAACCAGCCGCGCCAAACCAGCCGCGCCAAATCGGTCGTGCCAAAACGTCCTAGACTGCATTACTGCACGATTGTGTCCCTTATTGAAGTAGGGCCAATTATCTACTCTCTAGTCAAATCTATAAAGAATATAACCTTTTTAATATAGAATTTCGTGATACTTGACCTTAACTTGTTGAATATTACTATTAGTTACTTCTAGTCAGTTATAACAACTCGGAGTTTATCAATTTTACAATGATATAAATAAAGTATCTATTCCAAACTGCCTTCAAGGTTGAATTCCTCTTTTTTTAACCGTCCCTCCCTCCGGTACCGCTTTCGTATTACTTCAGGAGGGTGCGGGCGTCCCTTACATACTAAACATTCATGCAGCATGCACCCTAAACTTAACTAAGCGAAATGCGGTCGCCTCAGCCGGGGTTCGATCATGCGGCTGATCTGACCGCATTTCACTGTGATCTCGACTGACAGCGCGTATTCGCACTGCCCCATCGAGGTCCCAAATTCAAGGATGAGTTTGCAGCGACTTTATGTCTGCACATGTTTCAAAATTTGAAACTATGTGTATCTCACCTTGTTTATCCTTACACCATTCTAGAATAGGATGTACCAAATTTTTGATAAAGTGAAAAACCAATCGCCTCTCTTAGCTTAAGCCATACATTGTATAACATTTACTACGATTACTTAAGAATTATCAAAGTGGTACGAATATCTTTAAACCTATAACCCAAAATATATACGTTTATATGTAGGTATAACTTATCACCCGCGGCGATTATTGTCACCCTGCAAGTTGTGTAAAGCACTTGGTAGAAGTCGTGTTTGATTTGCTTAAGAGCATAAACAGATTCTTTACAATATCTATCAAAATGTTGAATAGAGAGGTACAAGCTGCCTTAACTGTGACTAGCTGTCCACATTGGAATTTCTGTTCTCTATTTAAAACACCTAACGGTAGAAAGGCATAAGATTAAGTAAGTCAAAAAGTATTTAAAATTAATAACCAATCTAAATAAAGAGAACCGTAAAACAATGGCTGATACATTATAAAAATTCACATTATGCAAGCCATGCCGTTTTATTCACAATAAATAGATATTTCCGGAAGGTAACACATGGAAAATTGGTAGGCTTTTGCAGAGATTACCATATGTAAAAAGTTAAAATAGAAATCAATTGTAAAAGGTTAGTTCAAAAATAGATTCTATCTGCGTTTACTTTACAGTTTTATTTATTAAATATTTGGAAAGAACTTGGATAAAATCCACGAAGATTTGTCAAGCAACTCGAATTCCAATTTTATCAGCTGGGAAAAACTTTAAGAAATTACTAGTCTATAACTATTAAATATTTGTAGTAAATATATTAGATCCTTAACGAAAATGTTATTGATTCTTCTGTATAACATCCTCTCGCTTGCATGTCAAGTGAAATACTGGTACTCTTCTCAAGGTGTTTGTAGAAAATCTAAAATAGTTGAACCCAGTTTTGCACACGAAGTTTTAGTAAATTTTAAAACGGTTCTTTGGATAATTTATTCTGAAACTAATATTTTCCTAATGTAAATGCAGTAACCTGTAACCTTTTAGAATCTGGACATAGTAATCTAAATAATCGCTGTAAATATGTACATAGTATTAGATTTCCAAGCAATTATTTTTATTTCACTCGTCCCTGTACATTAATACTTAAATTATTGAACATTTTTAAAAATATGCAAAATGGCCTTTGAATCCTTGTCGCCTTCGACGAGCGTTTATTGCATCTGTCCATACACGTTTTGCAACAAATTGTCCGAAGTACATTCGAATATTAGCTCCAACATTATCCGTTTTATATGACAGCGTAATTTACGATTCGCTAAGCCATTACTGAATAAAACGGACTTAATATATTTATCCGGTCGTATTTATAGAAAGGTGTAAACAAGCTAACAGCAAATTGAATAAACGAACGGGTCAGTGACAACGTGCACTTTTCGAAAATAGACTAAAACAATGGCTCTGTCAAAAGCGCAGGAAGTCAACTGAAAAGTAGCTGGCAAAAGAAGAAAAAGACACCCTGTCTCGTTTGAATGCAGAGGAAAGGCATAACTAACAACTGTCATAAGCCTACACATGCACAAGCACAATGCGCAATTAGTTAGCAATTCCTGTTTCGCCTTCGGGACGTCTCCTGGATGGACGTCAGAGACGACCGTCTGTAATACCGTTCTGACTAACAGACGTGAAATAAGTCACGGATTTTTTCTGGCAGCCGGCGCAATACTCTCAACTGTTCGTGGTCCTTGTTACATATTATATACCCACAAATTATTCCATTGTTGTTACTTCTAATAATACATTAATCATTAGACATTTTATCAGAAACTAAAGTTTCCGAACTAACTGAAGATAACTGAAGATAAACAATCATAGATCACAAGACTGTTCAATGTGCACTGATGAATTAGTATAAATAGCCTGTCAAATTTATTGCAAGAGAGAGAGAGATTTGTTCCTACCACATTTTCAACAACGTTGTACTGCTACTGCTACTATTTTATTATTCTATTTTAATTATAATTATAAACTACGAAATTCTACAAGTATTTTATTTTTCCCTTGTTGTGCTTTTAATCCATAACAAGAGAGAAATTTATTGGTGTCAGAAGTGGGATATTCAAGACGGAAGAATTCGGCAGCGATCGACAATCGAAAAACATTGGATCAACCGAGTCTTTTTACGTCAAAGCTGAAGTGGAGAAAAATTCGACAACTCTGAAGCAATAGGTGAAGATTTTACAACTGCAAAACGTTGGATCATCCCAATTTCAACCTGTTCGACTACTTTCCTTCCACAACAGTGAACGAGAAAGTCCATCCGAGGCGTTGCAACACCATGAAAATTGTGCTACTGTGAGTATTCATTTTTCAATATTATCGCTGTTTTCTAAGTAATTCGACATGCCTGATCCAAGTACAAATACCAATTCCGACATACATAATTCCCAAGAAACAATGCCAAGTGGTTCTGCTCTAATTACATTATCAATGTCTGAATTATTTAAATTTATCCCCACGTTCGATGGTAATCGAGAAGATTTACCGTCGTTCAATACTAAAGTAAGTTCCGCATTTTCAATTGCTTCTCCCGATCAGAGACAAGTTTTACTAAAATATGTTTTAAATCAAATTTCTGGCAAAGCTGGAGCCCTAGTCACTAATCGTAAATTTTCGAACTGGAAAGATTTACGCGATTTCCTTATAGTTCACTATCAAGACAAAAAACATCGAACTCAATTATTGTGTGAACTGACAAGTTTACAACAAAAATCTAATGAAGCTCTTTCGTTATTTATTCAAAGAACAGAAAATTTATTAAAACGATTGACTTCCTCTATTACCCAAGATTCCCCGGACAACTTACTCGACGGACAACTACATCTAATGAACGAAATTGCCATTTCGAGATTTACTCATTTTACGCAACCAAAAATTTCAGACAGACTTCGTGGTACTAAATTTTCCACCCTTAATGAAGCAATCACTATTGCTGTATCTGAGGAATCATCACTTAGAATGATGAATTCAAATCCAAATGCCCATGGAAAACAACCACTTAAATCTAATTTATTCGAGAAACGTTATTGTAGCTTTTGTAAAACAAATACGCATGACACAGACAAATGTTATGTGAAAAACAAATTTGGTAAAGTTATGCAAGTGCAACCTTTGAATTCCCAGTTTGTTAATTCTAAACCACAACAACAACAATTACAAGTGAATTCCCCAAATCCGAACTCATTTCCTAATTATAACGTCAAGATATGTGCTTACTGCAAGTTCAAAGGTCACCACATCAGTGAGTGTAGGAAACGCAAGTTTAACGAATCTCGTAGAAACCAAATTCCACAGATAAATTCTTTAAACTCGACAAATCTCCCTGCAGAAGCCAGTGCAGAGGAGGACGTAACGTTGATCATGGCTTAAATTTATCAAATGTATTCACAATTTCTAGTTCCAACAAAAATCTTACTATTTCTTTGAAAACTATTGACAATTTCAATAAAAACAAGCAATTCACATTTTTACTCGACACAGGAGCTACCATTTCCATATTAAAGCTCTCTAAACTAAATTCGCGTTCGAATATTAATTTTAATGAGCAAGTGACTTTGAAAGGTATTTCTCTAAATACAATTACGACATTAGGTTCAATTATTCTTCCTCTTCAAATCCAATACATTACCATTTCTACGAAATTTTATTTAATTAACGATAACACTAACATTCCTTATGATGGTATTATCGGCAGTGACTTCTTATCAGCTCACGAAGCTACTATCTTTAAAATGAAAACACTACATTTACACAATATTTCCATACCCTTAAATTCTCACATAACTAACTCTTATAAAATATGTGCACGTACAGAAGTAATTGTACCAATGCACGTCTTAAATCCTGAAATTAAAGAAGGATTACTACCTCAGGTAAACTCGATCCCTGGAGTGTTTCTTTCTCGTGCGATCACTAAAGTTCTTTCTAATAATTTGTGTTTAGCTTCTATAGCAAATACGACGCAACGTGATTACACATACACTGTTACTTCAGTACGATTATTACCCATTGAAGTAAATTCCCAAATTCTTTATTCTAATTTTTCTAAATCTACTAATTTATTACCAGATTGTTATAATTCCTTTTATTACAACGAATCTTCTAATTTCTCCAAGCGAATTGAACTTTTAAAACAAAATATCCGCACAAATCATCTAAATGTCGAAGAAAAAGAATCTTTGTTGACTTTATGTTCCAATTTTCATGATGTTTTCTACCTTCCTGGAGATTCTTTATCTCAAACGAATGCTACTAATCATAAAATTATTACTACTTCTAATTCTCCTATAAATTCTAAAATTTATCGTTACCCTGAAGTTCATAAACAAGAAGTCAATGTTCAAATAAATAAAATGTTAGAAAACAATATTATTCGTCCTTCTAATTCTCCTTGGTCTTCTCCGCTTTGGGTTGTGCCAAAAAAGGTCGATGCTAGTGGTAAAAAGAAATGGAGAATTGTAATCGATTATCGCAAACTCAACGACATTACAATTGGAGATGCTTTTCCGCTTCCAAATATAGAAGACATTCTTTCACAAATAGGACATGCATCTTATTTTACTACCTTAGACCTTGCCAGTGGATTTCATCAAATACCTTTAGCTCCCGAAGATATCTCTAAAACTGCTTTCTCTACCCCTACTGGTCATTTTGAATACACTAGGATGCCATTCGGATTAAAAAATGCACCGGCAACTTTCCAACGTTTGATGAATAACGTTTTAACCGGAATACAAGGTACCAAATGCTTTGTATACCTTGATGACATTGTTATTTATGCTCATTCGCTACAAGATCATCATTCTAAACTCTCTGAAATTTTAGAAAGATTGCGAACCAACAATCTTAAATTACAGCCTGATAAATGTGAATTCTTGCACAAAGAAGTTTCCTATTTAGGTCACATTATCACGGATCATGGAGTTAAACCAAATCCGGATAAAATTAAAACAATTAGTGAATATCCGATTCCAAATTCTCCAACCCAGGTAAAATCTTTTCTTGGTTTAGCTGGATATTACAGGAAATTTATTAAAGATTTTTCTAAAATTACAAAACCACTTACTATATTACTTCACAAAAATAATAAATTTTTATGGCAAAATGATCAACAAAAATCTTTCGAACAGTTAAAAACAATTTTATCGCAAGACCTAATATTACAATTTCCAAATTTTTCAAAACCTTTTATTCTTACCACCGATGCTAGTAATTTTGCAATAGGTTCTGTGTTATCGCAAGGCGACATAGGACAAGATTTGCCTATAGCATACGCATCGCGCACCCTTAACAAATGTGAACAAAATTATAGCACCACCGAGAAGGAACTATTAGCAATTATTTGGTCGATCAAACATTTCCGTGTATATCTCTATGGGAATAATTTTAAAATCGTCACAGACCACCGACCCCTAATTTATCTCAAAAATTGTCGAGACCCCAGTTCTAAATTGGCTCGCTGGAGGTTATTACTAGAAGAATATACATACGAAATAATTTATAAGCCCGGAAAAATTAATTCAAATGCCGACGCATTATCCAGAATTCCTCCAATTTTTGCTATTTCCTCTGATGTAACATTCAACGATTTTCTGAAAGCTAAAAATTGTAATCAACTGCCTTCTACTCTAATTGAGATTTATGACACTTCTATTATTCACTCTCCAAATTTAAAACTGTTATTTCACTCGCTAGATAACGAAGAGACGTTATTTACAACTTCTATCTTACAAAATAATAACTTGCAGCCTTCAAATTGTGCAGCACTGAGTGAGTGTGAACGCATATCAGCTGACTATTTACTATCCTTTCACAAAAGTAAACATTTTGACAAAGTGTCTTATCAAACATTATTTAAATGCCTAATTCCAATTTCTCTTTATTGTCAACAAAATAAAATCAAGAAACTTGATATTTTAAATCCTTCCGACGAATTTACTAACCTTAAATTGAATTATTTGATAGATTTACTTAGATTCCTAATGCCCGAGACGACCAAAATTTCTATTTACTTAAATAAAATTACTACTGTTTTACCTGAAGACATTCCTAGAATATTAAATGAAAATCATGATTCTCCTTTTGCAGGACACCCCGGATTTCACAGAACGTATTCTAGAATTAAATCAAAATATAGTTGGCTAAACATGTACAAAGATGTTCGAGATTATGTTTCAAAATGTGAATCATGTCAAAAATCCAAAATTAATCGTAACCCAACTAAACTTCCAATGACTATTACTACAACTAGCGATCAGCCTTTTGAGAGGATAGCCCTAGACATTGTTGGTCCCTTACCTTTGACCGAAAATGGTAATAAATTTATTCTTACTATACAAGACGACTTGACTAAATTTTTATATGCCGTACCAATACCTCAACATACTGCTGATATTGTTGCAAAAGAATTTATTAAATTTATTAGTTTATACGGAACTCCCTTATCTATTCTGACGGATCAAGGCTCTGAATTTATGTCAGAATCTTTCACAAAGTTAAATAAATTACTCAAAATTCATAAAACGAATTCCTCTGCATATCATCCACAAACTCAAGGATCATTGGAAAGAGCACATGCTGTTTTAAAAGAATATTTAAGGCATTACGTGCAAAATGATCAAACAACATGGGATCAATTTCTTCCAACAGCCATTCTTGCATATAATTCAAATACACACTCTGCGACTAACTTCACTCCTTATGAACTTCTATTCGGACACAAGATTCAAATTCCCACTGAACTTAAAAACTCTGCTAACTTCCAATATACCTACGAATCATCTCGATAATTTAAAATTAAGAATGAAAAATTCTCATCAACTCGCAAAAGAACGTTTAATTACAAGTAAAAACAAATCAAAACTTAATTATGATCAAAAATTAAACATTCCTTCTTTCTTGCCAGGTAACCTAGTTTTATTGCGTAATGACTCTTCAAAACTTACCGAATCAAAGAAACTTCAACCAGCTTATAATGGACCTTACGAAATAGAATCTCTTACGGAAACGAACGCCATATTAAAATTAGGAAATAAACGATTACAAGTCCATATCAATAGACTTAAATCTTTTGCAGATTAAATCTTCTAACTGCCTGCCATGGGTTTTCCATTAAGCCCATTACAAATGGTTCAGGATTGGTCTACATTCCAAGGGGAACTGCAAGTGTAACTGATTCTACCTGGAATCTACTCGTACACTTGGATCTCTCTACCTTAGAAAATGAACTTCATAATTTCATACGTTTAGAATCTCAACTCCGTACCTTATGCTCACATTCTAATATTGGCCCTATCCAAAGACCATGCGAATATGCCCTAGCTCAGTACATTCATAAACGAACACTTATGCAAAGGCGATTTAAAACACTTACTGATCTAATTAATCACGATCAAACAAAAACCCGAAGATCTCTAGACTTTTTGAGTACTGCCTGGAAATGGATCTCTGGCACACCTGATGCCTCAGATGCCGAGTATTACAGCGACGCCATTCAATCTTTACAAAATGACCAAAGCAGAATTGAGAGTTATCTAAAGAAACAAACTCAGATTGTAAGCAACACCATTTCTGTTTATAATGATACTATGAACGATCTGCAGAACTTAACTGCAAAATTTAATGAAAATATTGATCAAATTGAAACTCTTGCAAAACAACAAAAACTTGCCAACCAACACCTTCTAGCTACCATTAGAATTGCTGATGTCATTAATCAACTTGGTTTCGTAACCGAAACACTCGATAATCAAATCGATGATATTCTTAATTCGATTCTTTTTGCCAAACAACATATTTTATCCCCTATTATTATTAGCCCAAGAGCATTCATTGCCGAACTATCCAAAATTGTTTCATATTTACCTGACCAACGCAAATTTCCTGTAACTTTAGCACCTCAATTTGGACATATGTTATTAGAACTGTGTACTCTGGATGTCATTTACCATACAACAAATTTAATTTTTATTATACACATTCCTTTAATTGATTCTTATGTATATAATTTCTATGCTATTCATCCATTACCTATTCCTAATCCTATAAACATACATGAACATCAAATAATTAATCCTAATTATAATTACTTGTTAATTACTAAAGATAAGCAGCGGTATTTATTGTTGAATGATGTCTCACACTGCAAATTTATTTCATCTGCACATTATATTTGCAAAAGTCAGGAATTACAGACAAAACCTAATGATGACATCTGTGAAGTTATTCTGTTTAGACATACACTAGCGCAGATTCCAACCAACTGCAGGAGAATTTCCTTACAAGGCCCTTTATTTTTATGGAATTACATCACTACTAACCAGTGGATCATCACCTCAACTGATGAAAAGCGCATAGATATCATCTGCAACGATACTACAAAAAATCAAGTAGTACCTTCTACCTTCTTACTACAATTAGATCCATCATGTTACGCCTACATGGGAACGTTATTTCTACATGGTGAAAATAATCCTAAATCAAACACAACCGTCTACTTTCCAGAAACTCCAATTTTCATCGAATGTTGTCAAGAAATCAACAACAAAAAGGAAGAAATTCACGAACTACATTTCCGCAAACTTGATCCTGTTCCGATGCATATTAGTGAACTCAACCTGGCACAAAAACAATTAAAAGAAGTTTCCGACGGATTAGACGTTTTATTACTCCATCAGCATGTTACCAAACATTTGCCTTGGTACACCTTTCTTTCTGTGATTGTAATTATAATTTTGTGTATATGTTGTTGCCAATATTGTTGTCACTGTAATCCTGTATACCTTTGTTATCGTCGCCTTATACGTCAAAGAAAGGAACGACCCACATGTTTACAGACTTTCAACAACTGCTCCTCCAATGATGTCCATCATACAGAATCCCATTCAACCACTACAGATGAACAAATTTCGTTGGAAAATCATTCCCTTCAGTCTACAGGACCAAGCGCGAGACGTTCTGCCCGTATACAAGCACAGAAAAATCCCGCCAATAGTGACCCAGTATGGCCAACCGAATAACTCAAAAAGGATTTTGAGTCTTCTCCGCCCGAAGGTGTTACATATTATATACCCACAAATTATTCCATTGTTGTTACTTCTAATAATACATTAATCATTAGACATTTTATCAGAAACTAAAGTTTCCGAACTAACTGAAGATAACTGAAGATAAACAATCATAGATCACAAGACTGTTCAATGTGCACTGATGAATTAGTATAAATAGCCTGTCAAATTTATTGCATTGGAGAGAGAGATTTGTTCCTACCACATTTTCAACAACGTTGTACTGCTACTGCTACTATTTTATTATTCTATTTTAATTATAATTATAAACTACGAAATTCTACAAGTATTTTATTTTTCCCTTGTTGTGCTTTTAATCCATAACAATCCTGAACTGGTTCTCCGGTTGCGATGTTTATTATTAATAACAGATAAAACTATCAAATTATGTGCAAATTGCTGTTAGAACTTTTTGGCTGTCCTGAGAGCCGACCAATATTTTCGTGCTGGGAAGCAATAAAAGAGACGAATTTTGTAGCCGGAGACAAACCTGAACCGCCGAGAAATAAACAGAAACATAAAACAGAAACGGACTCGTTCACCTTGGCGTTCCTCTTACATAACAGGACCGTGCACTCCTCCATACTAAAGAGGCGATTATCTAAGCCGCTCCAGATAGCGTCAACACAATAACAGCAAGAGAGGAAATAAAAAATTGAACGCAGTAAGATAACGTGGGTAGATAATGAGCATACGAGAAAATTGCCCGTAAGTTTATAAATAGCCAAAATTTCCACTTGTTTGCCTCCAGTTCGCTTATTTGTTGGGGAATAATTTTTTAAGCATACACAGATAACATGTGGTATTAATAGTTGCAGATAAGAATGGCGAAAATAAAGGGAAGACTGGGTGTACTTATAAAACATATTGTTTTGATGTATCTAAATATGTTAATGTAAATATGAGGCAGCAGATGTTTGGAATTCTTCTTGAATTTTAATTAATGGCAGTCTGAGGACGTAAGCATTTTGCTTTTTTTAACACGTTAGATCATCTTTGGGAGGATACAGATTTGTGCAAAGAGTCATCCCTAAAACAGTACACTAGAAAGAACTTAATCATCATCGCAATGAAATTATAAATTTATTTTTCATGGAATTGTGAAAGCGTGACCAGGGCCTATTTTTCCAATAGGCCCGATAGGCCCGTGCCTAGGGCCCCTGAGTCAGGGGGGGTCCCACGCTCGACCCAACTGTGACTGTTTAAAACAACAGTTTATTTATATTTAAAAATTATTTGATAAATTTAGCTACCATTTATTATTTATTATTATTACGATCGGAAATCGAAAATCAACTGCCAGAATACGGAAAAGAAAAAAATGTTTTGAAGAAAGTTCTTCTGAGGAAATTGGTTTTGTGGGGCATGAAAACTTTAAAATAAACACTTTTTTTGTAATTTGCGACAAATTAGTCATGGAGTTAAAAAGAAGGCAAGAATCTTACAATTCTGTTAATGATATTTTCAATATATTTTTTGTGGATAATTCCAAAGGGGATATCAAAACAAGTTTTAATAAGTGGACGCGACTGCCTCCCTGGACTTTCCCATACTGGAAACTGTTCATATCATCTTTATTCAACAGTAGAGTTATTTTCCTCAAAACGGTTGTTCAAGTGCTATCCTAAAACCTTGCCTCGTAACGAACAGACTTACAAGGTTTGTAAGAATTCCCGCCAAATATCTGCGGTGCCCCTTAATTTCCTTTTAATATGC